>JAEOAD010001183.1:0-78086 GCA_036365145.1 Orientallactaga sibirica
GTGAAATAAGCGTGTTCTGATCCCCAAATCAGTTGCTTTCTTACGAAGAGTCTTCAGTGCAGCAAGATCAAACATTCCTAGTTTGTGTAATCTAACAAGATGTAGAATTTAGTAGATAAACCACATTTCTAACGTAGTTGTTTAGAAAACAAACACCTTCATTGCCGAACGCAGTACTGTATGAAATAAGGCTGTTCTATTCCGCAAATGAGTTGCTTTCTTACGAAGAGTCTTCAGTGCAGCAAGATCAAACTATCCTAGTTTGTATAATCTAACAAGATGTACAACTTAGTAGATTAACCACATTTCTAACGTAGTTTGTTTAGAAAACAAACACCTTCATTGCAGAATGCAGTACTGTGTGAAGTAAGCTAGTTCTGTTCTACAAATGAGTTGCTTTCTTACGAAGAGTCTTCAGTGCAGCAAGATCAAACTTTCCTAGTTTGTGTAATCTTACAAGATGTACAACTTAGTAGATTAACCACATTTCTAACATAGTTTGTTTAGAAAACAAACGCCTTCATTGCCGAACACAGTACTGTGTGAAATAAGGCTGTTCTGTTCCCGAAATCAGTTGCTTTCTTGAGAAGGGTCTTGAGGGCAGCAAGATCAAACTTTCCTAGTTTGTGTAATCTAACAAGATGTACAACTTAATAGACTACCTTCATTTCTAAAGTAGTTTGTTTAGAAAACAAACCCATTCATTGCCGAACACAGTACTGTGTGAAATAAGCCTGTTCTGATCCCCAAATGAGTTGCTTTCTTACGAACAGTCATCAGGGCAGCAAGATCAAACTGTCCTAGTTTGTGTAATCAACAAGATGTATAATTTAGTAGATTAACCACATTTCTAACGTAGTTTGTTTAGAAAACAAACACCTTCATTGCCGAACGCAGTACTGTGTGAAATAAGGCTGTTCTGTTGCGCAAATGAGTTGCTTTCTTACGAAGAGACTTCAGTGCAGCAAGATCAAACTTTCCTAGTTTATATAATCTAACAAGATGTACACCTTAGTAGATTAACAACATTTCTAACGTAGTTTGTTTAGAAAACAAACACCTTCATTGCCGAACATAGTACTGTGTGAAATAAGGCTGTTCTGTTCCCGAAATCAGTTGCTTTCTTGAGAAGAGTCTTGAAGGCAGCAAGATCAAACTTTCCTAGTTTTTGTAATCTAACAAGATGTACAGCTTAGTAGACTACTTTCATTTCTAAAGTAGTTTGTTTAGAAAACAAACCCATTCATTGCCGAACACAGTACTGTGTGAAATAAGGCTGTTCTGTTCCCCAAAGGGGTTGCTTTCTTACGAAGACTCTTCAGTGCAGTAACATCAAACTTTCCTAGTTTGTGTAATCTAACAAGATGTACAACGTAGTAGATTAACCACATTTCTAACGTAGTTTGTTTAGAAAACAAACCCCTTCATTGCCGAAAATAGTACTGTGTGAAATAAGCCTGTTCTGATCCCCAAATGAGTTGCTTTCTTACGAACAGTCATCAGTGCAGCAAGATCAAACTTTCCTAGTTTGTGTAATCTAACAAGATGTAGAATTTAGTAGATTAACCACATTTCTAACGTAGTTTGTTTATAAAACAAACACCTTCATTGCCGAACGCAGTACTGTGTGAAATAAGGCTGTTCTGTTCATAAATGAGTTGCTTTCTTCTAAGAGTCTTCAGTGCAGCAAGATCAAACTTAGTAGTGTGTGTAATCTAACAAGATGTACAACTTAGTAGATTAACCGCATTTCTAACGTAGTTTGTTTAGAAAACAAACGCCTTCATTGCCAAACACAGTACTGTGTGAAATAAGGCTGTTCTGTTCCCCAAATGAATTCCTTTCTACGAAGAGTCTTCAGTGCAGCAAGATCAAACTTTCCTAGTTTGTGTAAACTAACAAGTTGTACAAGTTAGTAGATTAACCACATTTCTAACGTAGTTTGTTTAGAAAACAAACGCCTTCATTGCAAATGCAGTACTGTGTGAAGTAAGCTAGTTCTGTTCTACAAATGAGTTGCTTTCTCACGAAGCTTCTTCAGTGCAGCAAGATCAAATGTTCCTAGTTTGTGTAATCTTACAAGATGTACAATTTAGTGGATTAAACACATTTCTAACGTAGGTTGTTTAGAAAACAAACGCCTTAATTGCCGAAGACCGTAGTTTGTGAAATAAGCGTGTTCTGATTCCCAAATCAGTTGCTTTCTTACGAAGAGTCTTCAGTGCAGCAAGATCAAACTTTCCTAGTTTGTGTTATCTAACCAGATGTAGAATTTAGTAGATTAACCACATTTCTAACGTAGTTTGTTTAGAAAACAAACACCTTCATTGCAGAATGCAGTACTGTGTGAAGTAAGCTAGTTCTGTTCTACAAATGAGTTGCTTTCTTACGAAGAGTCTTCAGTGCAACAAATCAAACTTTCCTAGTTTGTGTAATCTAACAAGATGTACAACTGAGTAGATTAACCACATTTCTAACGTAGGTTGTTTAAAAAACAAACACCTTCATTACCGAACACAGTACTGTGTGAAATAAGCCTGTTCTGATACCCAAATGAGTTGCTTTCTTACGAAGTCTTCAGTTCAGCAAGATCAAACTTTCCTAGTTTGTGTAATCTAACAAGATGTAGAATTTACTAGATTAACCACATTTCTAATGTAGTTTGTTTAGAAAACAAACCCCTTCATTGCCGAACACAGTACTGTGTGAAATAAGCCTGTTCTGATCCCCAAATGAGTTGCTTTCTTACGAAGAGTCTTCAGTGCAGCAAGATCAAACTTTCCTAGTTTGTGTAATCTAACAAGATGTACAACTTCGTAGATTAACCACATTTCTAACGTAGTTTGTTTAGAAAACAAACACCTTCATTGCCAAATGCAGTACTGTGTGAAGTAAGCTAGTTCTGTTCTCCAAATGAGTTGCTTTCTTACAAAGAATCTTCAGTGCAGCAAGATCAAACTTTCCTAGTTTGTGTAATCTTACAAGATGTACAACTTAGTAGATTAACCACATTTCTAACGTAGTTTGTTTAGAAAACAAACGCCTTCATTGCCAAACGCAGTACTGTGTGAAATAAGGCTGTTCTGTTCCCCAAATGAGTTGCTTTCTTACGAAGACTCTTCAGTGCAGCAAGATCAAACGTTCCTAGTTTGTGTAATCTAACAAGATGTACAACTTTATACATTAACCTTCATTTCTAAAGTACTTTGTTTAGAAAACAAACCCATTCATTGCCGAACACAGTACTGTGTGAAATAAGGCTGTGCTGTTCCCAAATGAGTTGGTTTATTACGAAGACTCTTCAGTGCAGCAAGATCAAACTTTCCTACTTTGTGTAATCTAACAAGATGTACAACTTAGTAGATTAACCACATTTATAACGTAGTTTGTTTAGAAAACAAACACCTTCATTGCCGAACACAGTACTATGTGAAATAAGGGTATTCTGTTCTCCAAATGAGTTGCTTTCTTACGAATAGTCTTCAGTGCAGCAAGATCAAACTTTCCTAGTTTGTGTAATCTAACAAGATGTACAATTTAGTAGATTATCCACATTTCTAATGTAGTTTGTATAGAAAACAAACGCTTATATTGCCGAACATAGTACTGTGTGAAATAAGCCTGTTCTGATCCCCAAATGAGTTGCTTTCTTACGAAGAGTCTTCAGTGCAGCAAGATCAAACTTTCCTAATTTGTGTAATCTAACAAGATATACAACTTAGTAGATTAACCACATTTCTAACGTAGTATGTTTAGAAAACAAAACCTTCATTCCCGAACGCAGTACTGTGTGAAATAAGGCTGTTCTGTTCCGCAAATGAGTTGCTTTCACGAAGAGTCTTCAGTGCAGCAAGATCAAACTTTCTAGTTTGTGTAATCTAACAAGATGTAGAATTTAGTAGAATAACCACATTTCTAACGTAGTTTGTTTAGAAAACAAACACCTTCATTGCGGAACGCAGTACTGTGTGAAATAAGGCTGTTCTGTTCCGCAAATGAGTTGCTTTCTTACGAAGAGTCTTCAGTGCAGCAAGATCAAACTTTCCAAGTGTGTGTAATCTAACAAGATGTAGAATTTAGTAGATTAACTACATTTCTAACGTAGTTTGTTTAGAAAACAAACACCTTCATTGGCGTAACACAGTACTGTGTGAAATAAGGCTGTTCTGTTCCGCAAATGAGTTGCTTTCTCTTATAACAGTCTTCAGTGCAGCAAGATCAAACTCTCCTAGTTCGTATAATCTAACGAGATGTACAAACTAATAGATTAACCACATTTCTAACGTAGTTTTTTTAGAAAACAAACGCCTTCATTGCCGAACACAGTACTATGTGAAATAAAGCTGTTCTGTTCCCCAAATGAGTTGCTTTCTTTACTTAAGAGTGTTCAGTGCAGCAAGATCAAACTTTCCTAGTTTGTGTAATCTAACAAGATGTACAATTTAGTTGATTAACCACATTTCTAACGTAGTTTGTTTAGATAACAAACGCCTTCATTGCCGAACACAGTACTGTGTGAAATAAGGCTATTCTGTTCTCTAAATGAGTTGCTTTCTTACGAAGAGTCTTCAATGCAGCAAGATCAAACTTTCCTAGTTTGTGTAATCTAACAAGATGTACAACTTAGTAGAGTAACAACATTTCTAACGTAGTTTGTTTAGAAAACAAACGCCTTCATTGCCGAACACAGTACTGTGTGAAATAAGGCTGTTCTGTTCCCGAAATCAGTTGCTTTCTTGAGAAGAGTCTTCAGTGCACCAAGATCAAACTTTCCTAGTTTGTGTAATCTAACAAGGTGTAGAATTTAGTAGATTAACCACATTTCTAACGTAGTTTGTTTAGAAAACAAACACCTTCCTTTGCGAACGTAGTACTGTGTGACATAAGGCTGTTCTGTTCCGCAAATGAGTTCCTTTCTTACGAAGAGTCTTTAGTGCAGCAAGATCAAACGTTTCTAGTTTGTGTAATCAAAGGTGGTGTATAGTTTAGTAGATTAACCACATTTCTAACGTAGTTTTTTTAGAAAACAAACATCTTCATTACCGAACACACTACTGTGTGAAATACGCCAGTTCTGTTCTCCAAATGAGTTGGTTTCTTACGACGACTCTTCAGTGCAGCAAGATCAAAGTTTCCTAGTTTGTGTAATCTAACAAGATGTACAATTTAGTAGATTAACCACATTTCTAACCTAGTTTGTTTAGAAAACAAACACCTTCATTGCCGAACACAGTACTGTGTCAAATAAGCCAGTTCTCTTCTTCAAATGAGTTGCTTTCTTACGAAGAGTCTTCAGTGCAGCAAGATCAAACTTTCCTAGTTTGTGTAATCCAAAAAGATATACAATTTAGTAGATTAAACACATTTCGAATGTAGTTTGTTTGAAAACAAGCCCATTCATTGCCGAACACAGTACTGTGTGAAATAAGGCTGTTCTGTTCCCGAAATCAGTTGCTTTCTTACGAAGACTCTTCAGTGCAGCAAGATCAAATTTTCCAATTTTTGAAATCTAACAAGATGTACAACTTAGTAGATTAACCATATTTCTTACCTAGTTTGTTTAGAAAACAAACACCTTCATTGCCAAACACAGTACTGTGTCAAATAAGCCAGTTCTGTTCTGCAAATGAGTTGCTTTCTTACGAAGAGTCTTCAGGGCAGCAAGATCAAACTTTCCTATTTTGTGTAATCTAACAAGATGTTCAATTTAGTAGATTAACCAGATTTATAACGTAGTTTGTTTAGAAAACAAACGCCTTGATTGCCGAACACAGTACTGTGCGAAATAAGGCGGTTCTGTTGCGCAAATTTGTTGCTTTCTTACGAAGAGTCTGCAGTACAGCAAGATCAAACTTTCCTAGTTTGTGTAATCTAACAAGATGTAGAATTTGGTAGATTAACCACATTCCTAACGTAGTTTGTTTAGAAAACAAACACCTTCATTGTCGGACGCAGTTCTTTGTGAAATAAGGCTGTTCTGTTCCGCAAATGAGTTGCTTTCTTACGAAGAGTCTTCAGTGCAGCAAGATCAAAGTTTCCTAGTTTGTGTAATCTAACAAGGTGTACACTTTTGTAGATTAACCACATTTCTAACCTAGTTTGTTTAGAAAACAAACACCTTCATTGCTGAACACAGTACTGTGTGAAATAAGCCTGTTCTGTTATGCAAATGAGTTGCTTTCTTACGAAGAGTCTTCAGTGCAGCAAGATCAAACTTTCATAGTTTATGTAATCTAACAAGATGTACAACTTAGTAGATTAACCACATTTCTAATGTAGTTTGTTTAGAAAACTAACACCTTCGTTGCCGAATGCAGTACTGTGTGAAGTAAGCCAGTTCTGTTCTACAAATGAGTTGCTTTCTTACGAAGATTCTTCAGTGCAGCAAGATCAAACTTTCCTAGTTTGTGTAATCTAACAAGATGTACAACTTAATAGACTACCTTCATTTCTACAGTAGTTTCTTTCGAAAACAAACCCATTCATTTCCGAACACAGTACTGCGTGAAAAAAGGCTCTTCTGTTCCCGAAATCACTTTCTTTCTTACGAAGACTCTTTAGTGCAGCAAGATCAAAGTTTCCTAGTTTGTGTAATCTAACAAGATGTACAACTTAATAGATTAACCACATTTCTAAGCTAGTTTGTTTAGAAAACAAACACCTTCATTGTCGAACACAGTACTGTGTCAAATAAGCCAGTTCTGTTCTGCAAATGAGTTGCTTTCTTACGAAGAGTCTTCAGTGCAGCAAGATCAAACTTTCCTAGTTTGTGTAATCTAACAAGATGTTCAACTTAGTAGATTAACCTGATTTATAACGTAGTTTGTTTAGAAAACAAACGCCTTCATTGCCGAACACAGTACTGTGTGAAATAAGGCTGTTCTGTTCCGCAAATGAGTTGCTTTCTTTCGAAGAGTCTTCAGTGCAGCAATATCATACTTTCCTAGTTTGTGTAATGTAACAAGATGTACAACTTAATAGACTACCTTCATTTCTAAAGTAGTTTGTTTAGAAAACAAACCCATTCATTGCCAAACACTGTACCATATGAAATAAGGCTGTTCTATTCCCGAAATCAGTTGCTTTCTTACGAAGAGTCTTCAGTACAGCAAGATCAAACTTTCCTAGTTTGTGTAATCTAACAAGATGTTCAATTTAGTTGATTAACCACATTTCTAACGTAGTTTGTTTAGAAAACAAACACATCAATTGCCGAATGCAGTACTGTGTGAAGTAAGCTAGTTCTGTTCTACAAATGAGTTGCTTTCTTACGAAGAGTTTTCAGTGCAGCAAGATCAAACTTTCCTAGTTTGTGTAATGTAACAAGATATACAACTTAATAGACTGCCTTCATTTCTAAAGTAGTTTGTTTAGAAAATAAACCCATTCACTGCCAAACACAGTACCATATGAAATAAGGCTGTTCTATTCCCGAAATCAGTTGCTTTCTTATGAAGAGTCTTCAGTACAGCAAGATCAAACTTTCCTAGTTTGTGTAATCTAACAAGATGTAGAATTTAGTAGATTAACCACATTTCTAACGTAGTTTGTTTAGAAAACAAACACCTTCATTGTCGAACGCAGCACTGTGTGAAATAAGGCTGTTCTGTTTCAAAAAATGAGTTGCTTTCTTACGAAGAGTCTTCAGTGCAGCAAGATCAAACTTTCTAGTTTGTGTAATCTAACAAGGTGTACAATTTAGTAGATTAACACATTTATAACCTAGTTTGTTTAGAAAAACAAACACCTTCATTAATCTTAACACAGTACTGTGTGAAATAAGCCAGTTCTGTTCTGCAAATGAGTTGCTTTCATACGAAGAGTCTTCAGTGCAGCAAGATCACACTTCCTAGTTTGTGTAATCTAACAAGATGTACAACTTGGTAGACTAACCACATTTCTAAACCAGTTTGTTTAGAAAAAACAAACCCCTGCAATGCCGAACACAGTCGCGGTGTGTGAAAAAAGGCTGTTCTGTTCTCAAGAAATAGGTTGCTTTCTTACGAAGAGTCTTCAGTGCAGCAAGATCAAACTTTCCTAGTTTGTGTAATCAAAAATGATATACAATTTAATAGATTAACCACATTTCTAACGTAGTTTGTTTAGAAAACAAACGCCTTCATTGCCGAATACAGTACTGTGTGAAATAAGCCAGATCTGTTCTCCAAATGAGTTGCTTTCTTACGGAGAGTCTTCAGTGCAGCAAGATCAATGTTTCCTAGTTTGTGTAATCTAACAAGATGTACAATTTAGTAGATTAACCACATTTCCAACGTAGTTTGTTTACAAAACAAACATCTTCATTTGGAAACACAGTATTGTGTGAAATAAGGCTGTTCTGTTCCATAAATGAGTTGGTTACTTTCTGAAGAGTCTTCAGTGCAGCAAGATCAAACTTTCCTAGTTTGTGTAATCTAACAAGGTGTACAACTTAGTAGATTAACCACATTTCTAACGTAGTTTGTTTTAGAAAAACTAACACCTTCATTGCCAAACCCAGTACTGTGTGAAGTAAGCCAGTTCTGTTCTACAAATGAGTTGCTTTCTTACGAAGAGTCTTCAGTGCAGCAAGATCAAACTTTCCTAGTTTGTGTAACCAAATAAGATGTACAATTTAGTACATTAACCACATTTCTAAAGTAGTTTGTTTAGAAAACAAACAGCTTCATTGCCGAACACACTACTGTGTGAAATAAGCCAGTTCTGTTTTGCAAATGAGTTGCTTTCTTACAAAGAATCTTCAGTGCAGCAAGATCAAACTTTCGTAGTTTGTGTAATCTAACAAGATGTACAACTTTGTAGATTAACCACAATTCTAACGTAGTTTTTTACAAAACAAACGACTTCATTTCCGAACACAGTACTGTGTGAAATAAGGCTGTTCTGTTCCCCAAATGAGTTGTTTTAAATACGAAGAGTCTTCAGTGCAGAAAGATCAAACTTTCTACTTTGTGTAATCTAACAAGATGTACACCTTAATAGACTACCTTCATTTCTAAAGTAGTTTGTTTAGAAAACAATCCCATTCATTGCAGAACACAGTACTGTGTGAAATAAGGCTGTTCTGTTCCCCAAATGAGTTGCTTTCTTACGAAGACTCTTCAGTGCAGCAAGATCAAACTTTCCTAGTTTGTGTAACCTAAGAAGATGTAGAATTTCGTAGATTAACCACATTTCTAACGTAGTTTATTTAAAAAACAAACGCCTTCATTTGCGAACACAGTACTGTGTGAAATAAGGCTGTTCTGTTCCATAAATGAGTTGGTTACTTACGAAGAGTCTTCAGTGCAGCAAGATCAAACTTTCCTACGTTTGTGTAATCTAACAAGGTGTACAACTTAGTAGATTAACCACATTTCTAACGTAGTTTGTTTAGAAAACTAACACCTTCATTGCCAAACCCAGTACTGTGTGAAGTAAGCCAGTTCTGTTCTACAAATGAGTTGCTTTCTTACGAAGAGTCTTCAGTGCAGCAAGATCAAACTTTCCTAGTTTGTGTAACCAAATAAGATGTACAATTTAGTACATTAACCACATTTCTAAAGTAGTTTGTTTAGAAAACAAACACCTTCATTGCCGAACACACTACTGTGTGAAAGAAGCCAGTTCTGTTTTGCAAATGAGTTGCTTTCTTACAAAGAATCTTCAGTGCAGCAAGATCAAACTTTCGTAGTTTGTGTAATCTAACAAGATGTACAACTTTGTAGATTAACCACAATTCTAACGTAGTTTTTTACAAAACAAACGACTTCATTACCGAACACAGTACTGTGTGAAATAAGGCTGTTCTGTTCCCCAAATGAGTTGCTTTCGTACGAAGAGTCTTCAGTGCAGAAAGATCAAACTTTCCTACTTTGTGTAATCTAACAAGATGTACACCTTAATAGACTACCTTCATTTCTAAAGTAGTTTGTTTAGAAAACAATCCCATTCATTGCCGAACACAGTACTGTGTGAAATAAGGCTGTTCTGTTCCCCAAATGAGTTGCTTTCTTACGAAGACTCTTCAGTGCAGCAAGATCAAACTTTCCTAGTTTGTGCAATCTAACAAGATGTACAACTTAGTAGAAAAACCACATTTATAACGTAGTTTGTTTAGAAAACAAACACCTTCATTGCCGAACACAGTACTGTGTGAAATAAGGCTGTTCTGTTCTCCAAACGAGTTGCTTTCTTACGATGAGTCTTCAGTGCAGCAAGATCAAACTTTCCTAGTTATTGTAATCTAACAAGATGTACAATTTAGTTGATTAACCACATTTCTAACGTAGTTGGTTTAGAAACAAACGCCTTCATTGCCGAACACAGTACTGTGTGAAATAAGCCTGTTCTGATCCCCAAATGAGTTGCTTTCTTACGAAGAGTCTTCAGTGCAGGAAGATCAAACGTTCCTAGTTTGTGTAATCTAACAAGATGTAGAATTTAGTAGATTAACCACATTTCTAACGTAGTTTTTTTAGAAAACAAACGCCTTCATTGCCGAACACAGTACTGTGTGAAATAAGGCTGTTCTGTTCTTCAAATGAGTTGCTTTCTTACGAAGAGACTTCAGTGCAGCAAGATCAAACTTTCCTAGTTTGTGTAATCTAAAACGATATACAATTTAGTAGATTAAACACATTTTGAACGTAGTTTGTTTAGAAAACAAACCCATTCATTGCCGAACACAGTACTGTGTGAAATAAGACTGTTCTGTTCCCGAAATCAGTTGCTTTCTTACGCATACTCTTCAGTGCAGCAAGATCAAAGTTTCCTAGTTTGTGTAATCTAACAAGATGTACAACTTAGTAGATTAACCACATTTCTTACCTAGTTTGTTTAGAAAACAAACACCTTCATTGCCGACCACGGTACTGTGTGAAATAAGGCTGTTCTGTTCCCCAAATGAGTTGCTTTCTTACGAAGAGTATTCAGTGCAGCAAGATCAAACGTTCCTAGTTTCTGTAATCTTACAAGATGTACAAATTAGTACATTAACCACATTTCTAACGTAGTTCATTTAGAAAACAAACACCTTCATTGCCGAACGCAGTACTGTGTGAAATAAGGCTGTTCTGTTCCGCAAATGAGTTGCTTTCTTTCGAAGAGTCTTCGGTGCAGCAAGATCAAACTTTCCCAGTTTGTGTAATCTAACAAGATGTACAACTTAGTAGCTTAACCAGATTTCTAACGTAGTTTGTTTAGAAAACAAACACTTTCATTGCCGAATGCAGTACTGTGTGAAGTAAGCTAGTTCTGTTCTACAAATGAGTTGCTTTCTTACGAGGAGTCTTCAGTGCAGCAAGATCAAACTTTCCTAGTTTGTGTAATCTAACAAGATGTACAACTTAGTAGATTAACCCATTTCTAACGTAGTTTGTTTAGAAAACAAACCCATTCATTGCCGAACACAGTACTGTGTGAAATAAGGCTGTTCTGTTCCCGAAATCAGTTGCTTTCTTGAGAAGAGTCTTCAGGGCAGCAAGATCAAACTTTCCTAGTTTTTGTAATCTAACAAGATGTACAACTTAATAGACTACCTTCATTTCTAAAGTAGTTTGTTTAGAAAACAAACCCATTCATTGCCGAACACAGTACTGTGTGAAATAAGGCTGTTTGTTCCCCAAAGGGGTTGCTTTCTTACGAAGAGTCTTCAGTGCAGCAAGATCAAACGTTTCTAGTTTGTGTAATCAAAGATGGTGTATAGTTTAGTAGATTAACCACATTTCTAACGTAGTTTTTTTAGAAAACAAACATCTTCATTACCGAACACACTACTGTGTGAAATACGCCAGTTCTGTTCTCCAAATGAGTTGGTTTCTTACGACGACTCTTCAGTGCAGCAAGATCAAAGTTTCCTAGTTTGTGTAATCTAACAAGATATACAATTTAGTAGATTAACCATATTTCTAACCTAGTTTGTTTAGAAAACAAACACCTTCATTGCCGAACACAGTACTGTGTCAAATAAGCCAGTTCTCTTCTTCAAATGATTTGCTTTCTTACGAAGAGTCTTCAGTGCAGCAAGATCAAACTTTTCTAGTTTGTGTAATCCAAAAAGATATACAATTTAGTAGATTAAACACATTTCGAATGTAGTTTGTTTGAAAACAAGCCCATTCATTGCCGAACACAGTACTGTGTGAAATAAGGCTGTTCTGTTCCTCAAATCAGTTGCTTTCTTACGAAGACTCTTCAGTGCAGCAAGATCAAATTTTCCAATTTTTGAAATCTAACAAGATGTACAACTTAGTAGATTAACCATATTTTTTAACCTAGTTTGTTTAGAAAACAAACACCTTCATTGCCCAAACACAGTACTGTGTCAAATAAGCCTGTTCTGTTCTGCAAATGAGTTGCTTTCTTACGAAGAGTCTTCAGTGCAGCAAGATCAAACTTTCCTATTTTGTGTAATCTAACAAGATGTTCAATTTAGTAGATTAACCAGATTTATAAAGTAGTTTGTTTAGAAAACAAACCCATTCATTGCCCAACACAGTACTGTGTTAAATAAGACTGTTCTGTTCCCCAAATGAGTTGGTTTCTTACAAAGAGTCTTCAGTGCAGCAAGATCAAACTTTCCTAGTTTGTGTAATCTAACAAGATGTACACTTTAGTAGATTAACCACATTTATAACGTAGTTTGTTTAGAAAACAAACACCTTTATTGCCGAACAAAGTACTGTGTGAAATAAGGCAGTTCTGTTCTACAAATGAGTTGCTTTCTTAGGAAGAGTCTTCAGTGCAGCAAGATCAAACTTTCCTAGTTTTTGTAATCTAACAAGATGTACAATTTAGTAGATTAACCACATTTCTAACGTAGTTTGTTTAGAAAACAAACACCTTTATTGCTGAACACAGTACTGTGTGAAATAAGCCAGTTCTGTTCTCCAAATGAGTTGCTTTCTTACGAAGAGTCTTCAGTACAGCAAGATTAAAGTTTCCTAGTTTATGTAATCTAACAAGATGTACAATTCACTAGATTAACCACATTTCTAACGTAGTTTGTTTAGAAAACAAACACCTTCATTGCCTTAACACAGTACTGTGTGAAATAAGCCTGTTCTGTTCTGCAAATGAGTTGCTTTCTTAAGAAGAGTCTTCAGTGCAGCAAGATCAAACTTTCCTAATTTGTGTAATCTAACAAGATGTACAATTTAGTAGATTAAACACATTTCTAACGTAGTTTGTTTAGAAAACAAACACCTTCATTGCCGAACACAGTACTGTTTGAAATAAGCCTGTTCTGTTCTACAAATGAGTTGCTTTCTTACGAAGAGTCTCAGTGCAGCAAGATCAAACTTTCCTAGTTTGTGTAATCTAACAAGATGTACAACTTAGTAGATTACCTTCATTTCTAAAAGTAGTTTGTTTAGAAAACAAACACATTCATTGCCGAACACAGTACTGTGTGAAATAAGGCTGTTCTGTTCTCCAAATGAGTTGCTTTGTTACGAAGAGTCTTCAGTGCAGCAAGATCAAACTTTTCCTAGTTTGTGTAATCTAACAAGATATACAACTTAGTAGATTAACCACATTTCTAACGTAGTTTGTTTAGAAAACAAACACATTCATTGCCAAACACAGTACTGTTTGAAATAAGGCTGTTCTGTTCCCGAAATCAGTTGCTTTCTTACGAAGACTCTTCAGTGCAGCAAGATCAAAGTTTCCTAGTTTGTGTAATCTAACAAGATGTACAATTTAGTAGATTAACCACATTTCTAAACGTAGTTTGTTTAGAAAACAAACACCTTCATTGCCGAACACAGTATTGTGTGAAATCAGCCAGTTCTGTTGTGCAAATGAGTTGCTTTCTTACGAAGAGTCTTCAGTGCAGCAAGATCAAACTTTCCTAATTTGTGTAATCTAACAAGATGTACAATTTAGTAGATTAACCAGATTTATAACGTAGTTTGTTTAGAAAAAAAACGCCTTGATTGCCGAACACAGTACTGTGTGAAATAAGGGGGTTCTGTTCCAAATCAGTTGCTTTCTTTGAGAAGAGTCTTCAGTACAGCAAGATCAAACTTTCCTAGTTTGTGTAATCTAACAAGATGTAGAATTTGGTAGATTAACCACATTTCTAACGTAGTTTGTTTAGAAAACAAACACCTTCATTGTCTAACACAGTACTTTGTGAAATAAGGCTGTTCTGTTCCTAAATGAGTTGCTTTCTTACGAAGAGTCTTCAGTGCAGCAAGATCAAAGTTTCCTAGTTTGTGTAATCTAACAAGGTGTACACTTTAGTAGATTAACCACATTTCTAACCTAGTTTGTTTAGAAAACAAACACCTTCATTGCTGAACACAGTACTGTGTGAAATAAGCCTGTTCTGTTATCCAAATGAGTTGCTTTCTTACGAAGAGTCTTCAGTGCAGCAAGATCAAACTTTCCTAGTTTATGTAATCTAACAAGATGTACAACTTAGTAGATTAACCACATTTCTAATGTAGTTTGTTTAGAAAACAAACACCTTTCATTGCCGAACACAGTACTGTGTGAAATAAGCCAGTTCTGTTCTTACAAATGAGTTGCTTTCTTACGAAGAGTCTTCAGTGCAGCAAGATCAAACTTTCTAGTTTGTGTAATCTAACAAGATGTACAACTTAATAGATTACCTTCATTTCTACAGTAGTTTGTTTGAAAACAAACCCATTCATTTCCGAACACAGTACTGTGTGAAAAAGGCTGTTCTGTTCCCGAAATCAGTTGCTTTCTTACGAAGACTCTTTAGTGCAGCAAGATCAAAGTTTCTAGTTTTGTGTAATCTAACAAGATGTACAACTTAGTAGATTAACCACATTTCTAAGCTAGTTTGTTTAGAAAAACAAACACCTTCATTGCCAAACACAGTACTGTGTCAAATAAGCCAGTTCTGTTCTGCAAATGAGTTGCTTTCTTACGAAGAGTCTTCAGTGCAGCAAGATCAAACTTTCCTAGTTTGTGTAATCTAACAAGATGTTCAATTTAGTAGATTAACCTGATTTATAACGTAGTTTGTTTAGAAAACAAACACCTTCATTGCCCAACACAGTACTGTGTGAAATAAGGCTGTTCTGTTCCGCAAATGAGTTGCTTTCTTTACAAGAGTCTTCAGTGCAGCATCAAACTTTCCTAGTTTGTGTAATGTAACAAGATGTACACTTTAGTAGACTACCTTCATTTCTAAAGTAGTTTGTTTAGAAAACAAACCCATTCATTGCCAAACACTGTACCATATGAAATAAGGCTGTTCTATTCTACAAATCAGTTGCTTTCTTTACGAAGAGTCTTCAGTGCAGCAAGATCAAACTTTCCTAGTTTGTGTAATCTAACAAGATGTACAATTTAGTTAGATTAACCACATTTCTAACGTAGTTTGTTTAGAAAACAAACACATCAATTAACTGAACACAGTACTGTGTGAAATAAGCCAGTTCTGTTATTCTCCAAATGAGTTGCTTTCTTTACGAAGAGTTTTCAGTGCAGCAAGATCAAACTTTCCTAGTTTGTGTAATGTAACAAGATGTACAATTTAGTAGATTAACCACATTTCTAAAGTAGTTTGTTTAGAAAATAAACACCTTCATTGCCAAACACAGTACTGTGTGAAATAAGGCTGTTCTGTTCTGCAAATGAGTTGCTTTCTTAAGAAGAGTCTTCAGTGCAGCAAGATCAAACTTTCCTAATTTGTGTAATCTAACAAGATGTACAATTTAGTAGATTAACCACATTTCTAACGTAGTTTGTTTAGAAAACAAACACCTTCATTGCGAACGCAGTACTGTGTGAAATAAGCCTGTTCTGTTCTACAAATGAGTTGCTTTCTTACGAAGAGTCTTCAGTGCAGCAAGATCAAACTTTCCTAGTTTGTGTAATCTAACAAGATGTACAATTTAGTAGATTAACCTTCATTTCTAAAGTAGTTTGTTAGAAAACAAACACATTCATTGCCGAACACAGTACTGTGTGAAATAAGGCTGTTCTGTTCTCCAAATGAGTTGCTTTGTTACGAATAGTCTTCAGTGCAGCAAGATCAAACTTTCCTAGTTTGTGTAATCTTAACAAGATGTACAACTTAGTAGATTAAACACATTTCTAACGTAGTTTGTTTAGAAAACAAACCCATTCATTGCCAAACACAGTACTGTGTGAAATAAGGCTGTTCTGTTTTACAAATCAGTTGCTTTCTTACGAAGAGTCTTCAGTGCAGCAAGATCAAAGTTTCCTAGTTTGTGTAATCTAACAAGATGTACAATTTAGTAGATTAACCACATTTCTAACGTAGTTTGTTTAGAAAACAAACACCTTCATTGCCGAACACAGTACTGTGTCAAATAAGCCAGTTCTGTTCTGCAAATGAGTTGCTTTTTCTACGAAGAGTCTTCAGTGCAGCAAGATCAAACTTTCCTAGTTTGTGTAATCTAACAAGATGTACAATTTAGTAGATTAACCACATTTATAACGTAGTTGGTTTAGAAAACAAACCCATTCATTGCCAAACACAGTACTGTGTGAAATAAGCCTGTTCTTCTACACAAATGAGTTGCTTTCTTTACGAAGAGTCTGCAGTGCAGCAAGATCAAACTTTCCTAGTTTGTGTAATCTAACAAGATGTAGAATTTAGTAGATTAACCACATTTCTAACGTAGTTTGTTTAGAAAACAAACACCTTCATTGCAGAACACAGTACTTTGTGAAATAAGCCTGTTCTGTTCTGCCAAATGAGTTGCTTTCTTACGAAGAGTCTTCAGTGCAGCAAGATCAAAGTTTCCTAGTTTGTGTAATCTAACAAGATGTACAATTTAGTAGATTAACCACATTTCTAACCTAGTTTGTTTAGAAAACAAACACCTTCATTGCTGAACACAGTACTGTGTGAAATAAGCCTGTTCTGTTATGCCAAATGAGTTGCTTTCTGAAGAGTCTTCAGTGCAGCAAGATCAAAGTAGTCAGTGTATCAGCTTAAGATTAAAATTTCTAAAGTAGTTTGTTTAGAAAACAAACACCTTTAACCGTTGCTGAATGCAGTACTGTGTGTAAGAGTTCTGTTCAAATGAGTTGCTAACAAAGGAAGATTCTTCAGTGCAGCAAGATCAAACTTTCCTAGTTTGTGTAATCTAACAAGATGTACAACTTAGTAGATTAACCACATTTCTACAGTAGTTTCTTTGAAAACAAACCCATTCATTTCCGAACACAGTACTGTGTGAAAAAAGGCTGTTCTGTTCCTACAAATGAGTTGCTTTCTTACGAAGACTTTTAGTGCAGCAAGATCAAACTTTCCTAGTTTGTGTAATCTAACAAGATGTACAACTTAGTAGATTAACCACATTTCTAACGTAGTTTGTTTAGAAAACAAACACCTTCATTGCCGAACACAGTACTGTGTGAAATAAGGCAGTTCTGTTCCCCAAATGAGTTGCTTTCTTACGAAGAGTCTTCAGTGCAGCAAGATCAAACTTTCCTAGTTTGTGTAATCTAACAAGATGTACAACTTAGTAGATTAACCACATTTATAACGTAGTTTGTTTAGAAAACAAACACCTTCATTGCCGAACACAGTACTGTGTGAAATAAGGCTGTTCTGTTCCCCAAATGAACAAGAGTCTTCAGTGCAGCAAGATCAAACTTTCTAGTTTGTGTAATGTAACAAGATGTACAATTTAGTAGATTAACTTCATTTCTAAAGTAGTTTGTTTAGAAAACAAACCCATTCATTGCCAAACACTGTACCATATGAAATAAGGCTGTTCTATTCCCCAAATGAGTTGCTTTCTTACGAAGAGTCTTCAGTGCAGCAAGATCAAACTTTCCTAGTTTGTGTAATCTAACAAGATGTTCAATTTAGTAGATTAACCACATTTCTAACGTAGTTTGTTTAGAAAACAAACACATCAATTGCCGAATGCAGTACTGTGTGAAGTAAGCTAGTTCTGTTCTACAAATGAGTTGCTTTCTTAAAGAGTTTTCAGTGCAGCAAGATCAAACTTTCCTAGTTTTGTGTAATGTAACAAGATATACAACTTAATAGACTGCCTTCATTTCTAAAGTAGTTTGTTTAGAAAATAAAACCATTCACTGCCAAACACAGTACCTATGAAATAAGGCTGTTCTATTCCCGAAATGAGTTGCTTTCTTACGAAGAGTCTTCAGTACAGCAAGATCAAACTTTCCTAGTTTGTGTAATCTAACAAGATGTAGAATTTAGTAGATTAACCACATTTCTAACGTAGTTTGTTTAGAAAACAAACACCTTCATTGTCGAACGCAGCACTGTGTGAAATAAGGCTGTTCTGTTCATAAATGAGTTGCTTTCTTACTAAGAGTCTTCAGTGCAGCAAGATCAAACTTTCCTAGTTTGTAATCTAACAAGGTGTACAATTTAGTAGATTAACCACATTTCTAACCTAGTTTTGTTGTGAAAAACAAACACCTTCATTGCTGAACACAGTACTGTGTGAAATAAGCCAGTTCTGTTCTGCAAATGAGTTGCTTTCATACGAAGAGTCTTCAGTGCAGCAAGATCACACTTTCCTAGTTTGTGTAATGCAACAAGATGTACAACTTAGTAGATTAACCATTATTTCTAAACGTAGTTTGTTTAGAAAACAAACCCATTCATTGCCAAACACAGTACTGTATGAAATAAGGCTGTTCTGTTCCAGAAATGAGTTGCTTTCTTACGGAAGAGTCTTCAGTGCAGCAAGATCAAACTTTCCTAGTTTGTGTAATCTAACAAGATATACAATTTAGTAGATTAACCATATTTCTAACGTAGTTTGTTTAGAAAACAAACATCAATTGCCGTAACACAGTACTGTGTGAAATAAGGCTGTTCTGTTCCCCAAATGAGTTGTTTTCTTTACTAAGAGTCTTCAGTGCAGCAAGATCAAACTTTTCTAGTTTGTTTAATCTAACAAGATGTACAATTTAGTAGATTAATCACATTTATAACGTAGTTTGTTTAGAAAACAAACACCTTCCTTTGTCAACACAGTACTGTGTGACATAAGGCTGTTCTGTTCTAGTAAATGAGTTGCTTTCTTGTAAGAGTCTTCAGTGCAGCAAGATCAAACTTTTCCTAGTTTGTGTAATCTAACAAGATGTAGTTTAGTAGATTAACAACATTTCTAACGTAGTTTGTTTAGAAAACAAACACCTTCATTGCAGAACACAGTACTGTGTGAAATAACAGTTCTTGTTGTGCAAATGAGTTGCTTTCTTGAGAAGAGTCTTCAGTGCAGCAAGATCATCCTTTCCTAGTTTGTGTAATCTAACAAGATGTACAACTTAGTAGATTAACCATATTTTAACGTAGTTTGTTTAGAAAACAAACACCTTCATTGCACAACACAGTACTGTGTGACATAAGAGTTCTGTTATTAAAATGAGTTGCTTTCTACGAAGAGTCTCTTCAAAAAAGCAGCAAGATCAAACTTTTCTAGTTTGTGTAATAACAAGATGTACAATTTAGTAGATTAACCACATTTATAACGTAGTTTGTTTAGAAAACAAACACCTTCATTGCCGAACACAGTACTGTGTGAAATAAGGCTGTTCTGTTCTCCAATGAGTTGCTTTGTTACGAAGACTCTTCAGTGCAGCAAGATCAAACTTTCCTAGTTTGTGTAATCTAACAAGATGTACAATTTAGTAGATTAACCACATTTATAACCTAGTTTGTTTAGAAAACAAACACCTTTCATTGCCGAACACAGTACTGTGTGAAATAAGCCAGTTCTGTTCTGCAAATGAGTTGCTTTCATACGAAGAGTCTTCAGTGCAGCAAGATCACACTTTCCTAGTTTGTGTAATCTAACAAGATGTACAACTTGGTAGACTAACCACATTTCTAAACCAGTTTGTTTAGAAAACAAACCCCTTCAATGCCGAACACAGTACTGTGTGAAAAAAGGCTGTTCTGTTCTCCAAATGAGTTGCTTTTTACGAAGAGTCTTCAGTGCAGCAAGATCAAACTTTCCTAGTTTGTGTAATCAAAAAAGATATACAATTTAGTAGATTAACCACATTTCTAACGTAGTTTGTTTAGAAAACAAACACCTTCATTGCCGAACACAGTACTGTGTGAAATAAGCCAATTCTGTTCTTCAAATGAGTTGCTTTCTTACGAAGAGTCTTCAGTGCAGCAAGATCAAACTTTCCGAGTTTGTGTAATCTAAAAAGATATACTACTTAGTAGATTAAACACATTTCTAACGTAGTTTGTTTAGAAAACAAACCCATTCATTGCCAAACACAGTACTGTGTGAAATAAGGCTGTTCTGTTCTACAAATGAGTTGCTTTTTTTACGAAGAGTCTTCAGTGCAGCAAGATCAAAGTTTCTAGTTTGTGTAATCTAACAAGATGTACAATGTAGTAGATTAACAATTTCTAACCTAGTTTGTTTAGAAAACAAACACCTTCATTGCCAAACACAGTACTGTGTCAAATCAGCCAGTTCTGTTCTGCAAATGAGTTGCTTTCTTACGAAGAGTCTTCAGTGCAGCAAGATCAAACTTTCCTAGTTTGTGTAATCTAACAAGATGTACAACTTAGTAGATTAACCACATTTATAACGTAGTTTGTTTAGAAAACAAACACCTTCATTGCTGAACACAGTACTGTGTGAAATAAGCCTGTTCTGATCTCCAAATGAGTTGCTTTCTTACGAAGAGTCTTCAGTGCAGCAAGATCAAACTTTCTTAGTTTGTGTAATCTAACAACATGTAGAATTTAGTAGATTAACCACATTTCTAACGTAGTTTGTTTAGAAAACAAACAACTTCACTGCTGAACACAGTACTGTGTGAAATAAGGCTGTTCTGTTCCGCAAATGAGTTGCTTTCTTTCGAAGAGTCTTCAGTGCAGCAAGATCAAACTTTCCTAGTTTGTGTAATCTAACAATATGTACAAGTTAGTAGATTAACCACATTTCTAAAGTAGTTTGTTTAGAAAACAAACACCTTCATTGCCGAATGCAGTACTGTGTGAAGTAAGCTAGTTCTCTTCTACAAATGAGTTGCTTTCTTACGAAGAGTCTTTATTGCAGCAAGATCAAACTTTCCTAGTTTGTGTAATCTAACAAGATGTACAACTTAGTAGATTAACCAAATTTCTAACGTAGTTTGTTTAGAAAACAAACCCATTCATTGCCGAACACAGTACTGTGTGAAATAAGGCTGTTCTGTTCCCTTAAATGAGTTGCTTCTTTTACGAAGACTCTTCAGTGCAGCAAGATCAAACTTTCCTAGTTTGTGTAATCTAACAAGATGTACAACTTAGTAGATTAACCACATTTATAACGTAGTTTGTTTAGAAAACAAACACCTTCATTGCCGAACACAGTACTGGGTGAAATAAGGCTATTCTGTTCTCAAATCAGTTGCTTTCTTACGAAGAGTCTTCAGTGCAGCAAGATCAAACTTTCCTAGTTTGTGTAATCTAACAAGATGTACAATTTAGTAGATTAACCACATTTCTAACGTAGTTTGTTTAGAAAACAAACGCCTTCATTGCCGAACACAGTACTGTGTGAAATAAGCCTGTTCTGATACCCAAATGAGTTGCTTTATTACGTAAGAGTCTTGCAGTGCAGCAAGATCAAAATTTCCTAGTTTGTGTAATCTAACAAGATGTACAATTTAGTAGATTAACCACATTTCTAAAGTAGTTTGTTTAGAAAACAAACACCTTCATTGCCGAACACAGTACTGTGTGAAATAAGGCTGTTCTCTTCTACAAATGAGTTGCTTTCTTAGTGAAGAGTCTTCAGTGCAGCAAGATCAAACTTTCCTAGTTTGTGTAATCTAACAAGATGTACAACTTAGTAGATTAACCACATTTCTAACGTAGTTTGTTTAGAAAACAAACGCCTTCATTGCCGAACAAAGTACTGTGTGAAATAAGGCTGTTCTGTTCCCCAAATGAGTTGCTTTCTTGAAAAGAGTCTTCAGTGCAGCAAGATCAAACTTTCCTAGTTTTTGTAATCTAACAAGATGTACAATTAATAGATTAACTTCATTTCTAACGTAGTTTGTTTAGAAAACAAACACATTCATTGCCGAACACAGTACTGTGTGAAATAAGGCTGTTCTGTTCCCCAAATGAGTTGCTTTCTTACGAAGATTCTTCAGTGCAGCAAGATCAAACTTTCCTAGTTTGTGTAATCTAACAAGATGTACAACTTAGTAGATTAACCAAATTTCTAACGTAGTTTGTTTAGAAAACAAACCCCTTCATTGCCAAACACAGTACTGTGTGAAATAAGGCTGTTCTGTTCCTGAAATGAGTTGCTTTCTTAGAAAGAGTCTTCAGTGCAGCAAGATCAAACTTTCCTAGTTTGTGTAATCTAACAAGATGTACAACTTAGTAGATTAACCACATTTCTAACGCAGTTTGTTTAGAAAACAAACACCTTCATTGCTGAATGCAGTACTGTGTGAAGTAAGCTAGTTCTGTTCTACAAATGAGTTGCTTCCTTACGAAGTCTCTTCAGTGCAGCTAGATCATACTTCCCTAGTTTCTGTAATCTAACAAGATGTACAACTTAGCAGATTAACCACATTTCTAATATAGTTTGTTTAGAAAACAAACGCCTTCATTGCCGAACACAGTCGTGTGTGAAATAAGGCTGTTCTGTTCCCCAAATGAGTTGCTTTCTTACGAAGAGTCTTCAGTGCAGCAAGATCAACCTTTCCTAGTTTGTGTAATCTTACAAGATGTACAACTTAGTAGATTAACCACATTTCTAACTTAGTTTGTTTAGAAAACAAACCCATTCATTGCCAAACACAGTACTGTGTGAAATAAGGCTGTTTTGTTCCCAAATGAGTTGTTTTCTTACGAAGACTCTTCAGTGCAGCAAGATCAAACTTTCCTAGTTTGTTTAATCTAACAAGATGTACAACTTAGTAGATTAATCACATTTATAACGTCGTTTGTTTAGAAAACAAACACCTTCATTGCCGAACACAGTACTGTGTGAAATAAGGCTATTCTGTTCTCCAAATGAGTTGCTTTACAAAGAGTCTTCAGTGCAGCAAGATCAAACTTTCCTAGTTTGTGTAATCTAACAAGATGTACAACTTAGTAGATTAACCACATTTCCAACGTAGTTTGTTTGGAAAACAAACACCTTCATTGCAGAATGCAGTACTGTGTGAAATAAGGCTGTTCTGTTCCCCAAATGAGTTGTTTTACGAAGAGTCTTCAGTGCAGCAAGATCAAACTTTCCTAGTTTGTGTAATCTAACAAGATGTACAACTTAGTAGATTAACCATATTTCTAACGTAGTTTGTTTAGAAAACAAACACCTTCATTGCACAATGCAGTACTGTGTGAAGTAAGATAGTTCTGTTGTACAAATGAGTTGCTTTCTTACGAAGAGTCTTCAGTGCAGCAAGATCAAACTTTCCTAGTTTGTATAATGTAAGAAGATGTACAACTTAGTAGATTAACCACATTTCTAAAGGAGTTTGTTTAGAAAACAAACGCTTTCATTGCCGAACACAGTACTGTGTGAAATAAGGCTGTTCTGTTCCCCAAATGAGTTGCTTACTTACGAAGAGAGTGTTCAGTGCAGCAAGATCAAACTTTCCTAGTTTGTGTAATCTAACAAGATGTACAACTTAGTAGATTAACCACATTTCCAACGTAGTTTCTTTAGAAAACAAACACCTTCATTTCCAAAATGCAGTACTGTGTGAAGTAAGCTGGTTCTGTTCTACAAATGAGTTTCTTTCTTACGAAGAGTCTTCAGTGCAGCAAGATCAAACTTTCCTAGTTTTTGTAATCTAACAAGATGTACAACTTAGTAGATGAATCACATTTCTAAAGTAGTTTGTTTAGAAAACAAACACCCTTCATTGCAGAAACAGTACTGTGTGAAATAAGGCTATTCATTCTCCAAATGAGTTGCTTTCTTACAAAGAGTCTTCAGTGCAGCAAGATCAAACTTTCCTAGTTTGTAAAATCCAACAAGATGTACAGCTTAGTAGATTAACCACATTTCTAAAGTAGTTTGTTTAGAAAAAAACCTATTCATTGCCGAACACAGTACTGTGTGAAATAAGGCTGTTCTGTTCCAAAAATGAGTTGCTTTCTTACTAAGAGTCTTCAGTGCAGCAAGATCAAACTTTCCTAGTTTGTGTAATCTAACAAGATGTACAACTTAGTAGATTAACAACATTTCTAACGTAGGTTGTTTAGAAAACAAACGCCTTCATTGCCGAACACAGTACTGTGTGAAATAAGCCTGTTCAGATCCCTAAATGAGTTGCTTTCTTACGAAGAGTCTTCAGTGCGGCAAGATCAAACTTTCCTAGTTTGTGTAATCTAACAAGATGTACAATTTAGTAGATTAACCACATTTCTAACGTAGTTTGTTTAGAAAACAAACACCTTTCATTGCCGAACACGCAGTACTGTGTGAAATAAGGCTGTTCTGTTCCGTAAATGAGTTGCTTTCTTTCGAAGAGTCTTCAGTGCAGCAAGATCAAACTTTCCTAGTTTGTATAATCTAAGAAGATGTACAATTTAGTAGATTAACCACATTTCTAACGTAGTTTGTTTAGAAAACAAACGCCTTCATTGCCGAACACAGTACTGTGTGAAAGTAGGCTGTTCTGTTCCCCAAATGAGTTGCTTTCTTACGAAGAGACTTCAGTGCAGCAAGATCAAACTTTCCTAGTTTGTGTAATCTAACAAGATGTACAACTTAGTAGATTAACCACATTTCTAACGTAGTCTGTTTAGAAAACAAACACCTTCATTGCCGAATGGAGTACTGTGTGAAGTAAGCTACTTCTGTTCTACAAATGAGTTGCTTTCTTACGAAGAGTCTTCAGTGCAGCAAGATCAAACTTTCCTAGTTTGTGTAATCTAACAAGATGTACAACTTAGTAGATTAACCACATTTCTAATGTAGTTTGTTTAGAAAAAAATCCCATTCATTGCCGAACACAGTACTGTGTGAAATAAGGCTGTTCTGTTCCCTAAATGAGTTGCTTTCTTACGAAGAGTCTTTCAGTGCAGCAAGATCAAACTTTCCTAGTTTGTGTAATCTAACAAGATGTACAACTTAGTAGATTAACAACATTTCTAACGTAGTTTGTTTAGAAAACAAACACCTTCATTGCCGAACACAGTACTGTGTGAAATAAGCCTGTTCTGATCCTAAATGAGTTGCTTTCTTACGAAGAGTCTTCAGTGCAGCAAGATCAAACTTTCCTAGTTTGTGTAATCTAACAAGATGTAGAATTTAGTAGATTAAACACATTTCTAACGTAGTTTGTTTAGAAAACAAACACCTTCATTGCCGAACGCAGTACTGTGTGAAATAAGGCTGTTCTGTTCCGCAAATGAGTTGCTTTCTTACTTTAAGAGTCTTCAGTGCAGCAAGATCAAACTTTCCTAGTTTGTATAATCTAACCAGATGTACAAATTAGTAGATTAACCACATTTCTAACGTATTTTGTTTAGAAAAAAAACGCCTTCATTGCCGAACACAGTACTGTGTGAAATTAGGCTGTTCTGTTCCCAAATGAGTTGCTTTTCTTACGAAGAGTCTTCAGTGCAGCAAGATCAAACTTTCCTAGTTTGTGTAACCTAACAAGATGTACAATTTAGTAGATTAACCACATTTCTATCGTAGTTTGTTTAGAAAACAAAACCCCTTCATTGCCGAACGCAGTACTGTGTGAAATAAGGCTGTGTGTTCCTCAAATGAGTTGCTTTCTTACGAAGAGTCTTCAGTGCAGCAAGATCAAACTTTCCTAGTTTCTTTGTAATCTAACAAGATGGACAATTTAGTAGATTAACCACATTTCTAACGTAGTTTGTTTAGAAAACAAACGCCATTCATTGCCGAATACAGTACTGTGTGAAATAAGGCTGTTCTGTTCCCCAAATGAGTTGCTTTTTACAAAGAGTCTTCAGTGCAGCAAGATCAAACTTTCCTAGTTTGTGTAATCTAACAAGATGTATAGTTTAGTAGATTAACCACATTTCTAATGTAGTTTGTTTACAAAACAAACACCTTCATTGCCGAACACAGTACTGTGTGATGTAAGCTAGTTCTGTTCTACAAATGAGTTGCTTTCTTCAGTGCAGCAAGATCAAACTTTCCTAGTTTGTGTAATCTAACAAGATGTACAACTTAGTAGATTAACCATATTTCTAAAGTAGTTTGTTTAGAAAACAAACCCATTCATTGCTTAACACAGTACTGTGTGAAATAAGGCTGTTCTGTTCTTCAAATCAGTTGCTTTCTTGAGAAGAGTCTTCAGGGCAGCAAGATCAAACTTTCCTAGTTTTTGTAATCCAACAAGATGTACAACTTAGTAGACTACCTTCATTTTAAAGTAGTTTGTTTAGAAAACAAACCCATTCATTGCAGAACACAGTACTGTGTGAAATAAGGCTGTTCTGTTCCTCAAATGAGTTGCTTTCTACGAAGAGTCTTCAGTGCAGCAAGATCAAACTTTCCTAGTTTTTTGTAATCTAAGAAGATATACAACTTAGTAGATTAACCACATTTATAACGTAGTTTGTTTAGAAAACAAACACCTTCATTGCCAAACACAGTACTGTGTGAAATAAGGCTAGTTCTGTTCTCCAAATGAGTTGCTTTCTTACGAAGAGTCTTCAGTGCAGCAAGATCAAAACTTTCCTAGTTTGTGTAATCTAACAAGATATACAATTTAGTAGATTAACCACATTTATAACGTAGTTTGTTTAGAAAACAAACGCCTTCATTGCAGAACACAGTACTGTGTTAATAAGCTGTTCTGTTCCCCAAATGATTTTGGTTTCTTACAAAGAGTCTTCAGTGCAGCAAGATCAAACTTTTCTAGTTTGTGTAATCTTAACAAGATGTACAACTTAGTAGATTAACCACATTTCTAACGTAGTTTGTTTAGAAAACAAACACATTTATTGCCGAACACAGTACTGTGTGAAATAAGCCTGTTCTGTTCCCCAAATGAGTTGCTTTTCTTACGAAGAGTCTTCAGTGCAGCAAGATCAAACTTTCCAGTTTTGTGTAATCTAACAAGATGTACAATTTAGTAGATTAACCAAATTTCTAACGTAGTTTGCTTTAGAAAACAAACACCTTTATTGCTGAACACAGTACTGTGAAATAAGCCAGTTCTGTTCTCCAAATGAGTTGCTTTCTTACGAAGAGTCTTCAGTACAGCAAGATCAAAGTTTCCTAGTTTTGTTCTAACAAGATGTACAATTTAGTAGATTAATGATTTTAACCTAGTTTGTTTAGAAAACAAACGTCTTCATTGCCCAAACACAGTACTGTGTGAAATAAGCCTGTTCTGTTCTTTAAATGAGTTGCTTATAAGAAGAGTCTTCAGTGCAGCAAGATCAAACTTTCCTAGTTTGTGTAAACAACAAGATGTACAATTTAGTAGATTAACCACATTTCTAATGTAGTTTGTTTAGAAAACAAACGCCTTCATTGCCGAACACAGTACTGTGTGAAATAAGGCTGTTCTGTTCTACAAATGAGTTGCTTTTTACGAAGAGTCTTCAGTGCAGCAAGATCAAACTTTCCTAGTTTGTGTAATCTAACAAGATGTACAACTTCAGTAGACTAACCACATTTCTAAAGTAGTTTGTTTAGAAAACAAACCCCTTCATTGCTGAAACACAGTACTGTGTGAAATAAGGCTGTTCTGTTCTCCAAATGAGTTGCTTTCTTACAAAGAGTCTTCAGTGCAGCAAGATCAAACTTTCCTAGTTTGTGTAATCTAACAAGATATACAATTTAGTAGATTAACCACATTTCTAACGTAGTTTGTTTAGAAAAAACAAACACCTTCATTGCCAAACACAGTACTGTGTGAAATAAGGCTGTTCTGTTCCTCAAATGAGTTGCTTTCTTTGAGAAGAGTCTTCAGTGCAGCAAGATCAAACTTTCCTAGTTTGTGTAATCTAACAAGATGTACAATTTAGTAGATTAACCACATTTCTAACGTTTGTTTAGAAAACAAACACCTTCATTGCGAACACAGTACTGTGTGAAAGTATCAGCTGTTCTGTTGTACAAATGAGTTGCTTTCTTACTAAGAGTCTTCAGTGCAGCAAGATCAAACTTTCCTAGTTTGTGTAATCTAACAAGATGTACAATTTAGTAGATTAACCACATTTCTAACGTAGTTTGTTTAGAAAACAAAACCTTCATTGCAACACAGTACTGTGTGAAATAAGGGGGTTCTGTTCTACCAAATTTGTTGCTTTTTACGAAGAGTCTCAGTGCAGCAAGATCAAACTTTCCTAGTTTGTGTAATCTAACAAGATGTACAACTTAGTAGATTAACCACATTTCTAACGTAGTTTGTTTGAAAACAAACACCTTTCATTGTCAAACACAGTACTTTGTGAAATAAGGCTGTTCTGTTCTTGCAAATGAGTTGCTTTCAAGACTCTTCAGTGCAGCAAGATCAAAGTTTCCTAGTTTGTGTAATCTAACAAGATGTACAACTTAGTAGATTAACAACATTTCTAACCTAGTTTGTTTAGAAAACAAACACTTTCATTGCTGAACACAGTACTGTGTGAAATAAGCCTGTTCTGTTCCCTAAATGAGTTGCTTTCTTACGAAGAGTCTTCAGTGCAGCAAGATCAAACTTTCCTAGTTTGTGTAATCTAACAAGATGTACAATTTAGTAGATTAACCACATTTCTAACGTAGTTTGTTTAGAAAACAAACACCTTCATTGCCGAATGCAGTACTGTGTGGAATAAGGCTGTTCTGTTTCATAAATGAGTTGCTTTCTTTACGAAGAGTCTTCAGTGCAGCAAGATCAAACTTTCCTAGTTTGTATAATCTAACAAGATGTACAAACTTAGTAGATTAACCACATTTCTAAAGTAGTTTGTTTAGAAACAAACCTTCATTGCCGAACACAGTACTGTGTGAAAAAAGGCTGTTCTGTTCCCCAAATGAGTTGCTTTCTTACGAAGAGTCTTCAGTGCAGCAAGATCAAACTTTCCTAGTTTGTGTAATCTAACAAGATGTACAATTTAGTAGATTAACCACATTTCTAATGTAGTTTGTTTTAGAAAACAACACCTTCATTGCTGAACACAGTACTGTGTGAAATAAGGCTGTTCTGTTCCCAAAATGAGTTGCTTTCTTACGAAGAGTCTTCAGTGCAGCAAGATCAAACTTTCCTAGTTTGTGTAATCTAACAAGATGTTCAACTTAGTAGATTAACCACATTTCTAACGTAGTTTGTTTAGAAAACAAACACCTTCATTTCTAATACAGTACTGTGTGAAATAAGGCTGTTCTGTTCCCCAAATGAGTTGCTTTCTTACAAAGAGTCTTCAGTGCAGCAAGATCAAACTTTCCTAGTTTGTGTAATCTAACAAGATGTACAACTTAATAGATTACCTTCATTTCTAAAGTAGTTTGTTTAGAAAACAAACCCCTTCATTGCCAAACACAGTACTGTGTGATGTAAGGCTGTTCTGTTCCCTAAATGAGTTGCTTTCTTACGAAGAGTCTTCAGTGCAGCAAGATCAAACTTTCCTAGTTTGTGTAATCTAACAAGATGTACAACTTAGCAGATTAACCACATTTCTAACGTAGTTTGTTTAGAAAACAAACACATCTTCATTGCCGAACACAGTACTGTGTGAAAGTAGGCTGTTCTGTTCTACAAATGAGTTGCTTTCTTGAGAAGAGTCTTCAGTGCAGCAAGATCAAACTTTCCTAGTTTTGTAATCTAACAAGATGTACAACTTAATAGATTAACTTCATTTCTAAAGTAGTTTGTTTAGAAAATAAACCCATTCATTGCCAAACACAGTACTGTGTGAAATAAGGCTGTTCTCTTCCTCGAAATGAGTTGCTTTCTACGAAGAGTCTTCAGTGCAGCAAGATCAAACTTTCCTAGTTTTGTAATCTAACAAGATGTACAACTTAGTAGATTAACCACATTTCTAACGTAGTTTGTTTTAAAAACAAACACCTTCATTCCCGAACAAAGTACTGAATGAAATAAGGCTGTTCTGTTCTCCAAATGAGTTGCTTTCTTACGAAGAGTCTTCAGTGCAGCAAGATCAAATCTTTCCTAGTTGTGTAATCTAACAAGATGTACAATTTAGTAGATTAACCACATTTCTAAATGTAGTTTGTTTAGAAAACAAACACATTCATTGCCGAACACAGTACTGTGTGAAATAAGCTGTTCTGTTCTGCAAATGAGTTGCTTTCTACGAAGAGTCTCAGTGCAGCAAGATCAAACTTTCCTAGTTTGTGTAATCTAACAAGATGTACAACTTAGTAGATTAACCATTATTTCTAAAGTAGTTTGTTTAGAAAACAAACCCATTCATTGCCTTCTAACACAGTACTGTGTGAAATAAGCCTGTTCTGTTCCAAGAAATGAGTTGCTTTCTTACGAAGAGTCTTCAGTGCAGCAAGATCAAACTTTCCTAGTTTGTGTAATCTAACAAGATATAGAATTTAGTAGATTAACCAAATTTAACGTAGTTTGTTTAGAAAACAAACACCTTCATTGTCGAACGCAGTACTGTGTGAAATAATGCTGTTCTGTTCCTTCAAATGAGTTGCTTTCTCTTACTAAGAGTCTTCAGTGCAGCAAGATCAAACTTTCGAGTTTGTAATCTAACAAGATATACAACTTAGTAGATTAAACCACATTTCTAACGTAGTTTGTTTAGAAAACAAACCCATTCATTGCCAAACACAGTACTGTGTGAAATAAGGCTGTTCTGTTCCATAAATGAGTTGCTTTCTTACTAAGAGTCTTCAGTGCAGCAAGATCAAACTTTCCTAGTTTGTAATCTAACAAGATGTACAACTTAGTAGATTAACAACATTTTATAACCTAGTTTGTTTAGAAAACAAACACCTTCATTGCCAAACACAGTACTGTGTCAAAAAAGCCTGTTCTGTTCTCCAAATGAGTTGCTTTCTTACGAAGAGTCTTCAGTGCAGCAAGATCAAACTTTCTTAGTTTGTGTAATCTAACAAGATGTACAATTTAGTAGATTAACCACATTTCTAACGTAGTTTGTTTAGAAAAAACAACTTCATTGCTGAACACAGTACTGTGTGAAATAAGCCTGTTCTGTTCCCAAATGAGTTGCTTTCTTACGAAGAGTCTTCAGTGCAGCAAGATCAAACTTTATTAGTTTGTGTAATCTAACAAGATGTACAATTTAGTAGATTAACCACATTTCTAAAGTAGTTTGTTTAGAAAACAAACATTCATTGCCGAACACAGTACTGTGAAATAAGGCTGTTCTGTTCTCCTAAATGAGTTGCTTTCTTTCTCAAGAGTCTTCAGTGCAGCAAGATCAAACTTTCCTAGTTTGTGTAATCTAACAAGATGTACAATTTAGTAGATTAACCAAATTTCTAAAGTAGTTTGTTTAGAAAACAAACACCATTCATTGCCGAATGCAGTACTGTGTGAAGTAAGGCTGTTCTGTTCTACAAATGAGTTGCTTTCTTACGAAGAGTCTTTATTGCAGCAAGATCAAACTTTCCTAGTTTGTGTAATCTAACAAGATGTACAACTTAGTAGATTAACCACATTTATAACGTAGTTTGTTTAGAAAACAAAACCTTCATTGCCGAACACAGTACTGTGTGAAATAAGGCTGTTCTGTTCTCAAATGAGTTGCTTTCACGAAGAGTCTTCAGTGCAGCAAGATCAAACTTTCCTAGTTTGTGTAATCTAACAAGATGTACAATTTAGTAGATTAACCACATTTATAACGTAGTTTGTTTAGAAAAACAAACACCTTCATTGCTGAACACAGTACTGTGTGAAATAAGGCTATTCTGTTCTCAAAATGAATTGCTTTATTACGAACAGTCTTCAGTGCAGCAAGATCAAACTTTCCTAGTTTGTGTAATCTAACAAGATGTAAAACTTAGTAGATTAACCACATTTCTAACGTAGTTTGTTTAGAAAACAAACACCTTCATTGCCAACACAGTACTGTGTGAAATAAGCTAGTTCTGTTACTCCAAATGAGTTGCTTTATTACAAGAGTCTGTGCAGCAAGATCAAAATTTCCTAGTTTGTGTAATCTAACAAGATGTACAAGCTTAGTAGATTAACTACATTTCTAACGTAGTTTGTTTAGAAAAAACAAACACCTTCATTGCCGAACAACAGTACTGTGTGAAATAAGGCTGTTCTGTTCTATTAAATGAGTTGCTTTCTTGACAAGAGTCTTTCAGTGCAGCAAGATCAAACTTTCCTAGTTTTGTAATCTAACAAGATGTACAGCTTTAGTAGATTAACCACATTTCTAACGTAGTTTGTTTAGAAAACAAACGCCTTCATTGCTTAACAGGTAAAAGTACTGTGTGAAATAAGGCTGTTCTGTTCCCTCAAAATCAGTTGCTTTCTTAAAAGAGTCTTCAGGGCAACAAGATCAAACTTTCCTAGTTTTTGTAATCTAACAAGATGTACAATTTAATAGATTACCTTCATTTCTAACGTAGTTTGTTTAGAAAACAAACCTATCTTCATTGCCGAACACAGTACTGTGTGAAATAAGGCTGTTCTGTTCCCCAAATGAGTTGCTTTCTTACGAAGAGTCTTCTGTGCAGCAAGATCAAATCCTTTCCTAGTTTTGTAATCTAACAAGATGTACAACTTAGTAGATTAACTAAATTTCTAACGTAGTTTGTTTTAGAAAACAAACACCTTCATTGCCAAAAACAGTACTGTGTGAAATAAGGCTGTTCTGTTCCCCAAATGAGTTGCTTTCACGGTAAGAGTCTTAACTGCAGCAAGATCAAACTTTCCTAGTTTGTGTAATCTAACAAGATGTACAACTTAGTAGATTAACCACATTTCTAACGCAGTTTGTTTAGAAAACAAACACCTTCATTGCTGAATGCAGTACTGTGTGAAGTAAGCTAGTTCTGTTCTACAAATGAGAGTTGCTTTCACGAAGTCTCTTCAGTGCAGCTAGATCAAACTTTCCTAGTTTCTGTAATCTAACAAGATGTACAATTTAATAGATTAACCACATTTCTAATATAGTTTGTTTAGAAAACAAACATTCATTGCTTTAACACAGTACTGTGTGAAATAAGGCTGTTCTGTTTCCCCAAATGAGTTGCTTTCTTTACGAAGAGTCTTCAGTGCAGCAAGATCAAACTTTCCTAGTTTGTGTAATCTAACAAGATGTACAACTTAGTAGATTAACCACATTTCTAACTTAGTTTGTTTAGAAAACAAACCCATTCATTGCCGTACACAGTACTGTGTGAAATAAGGCTGTTTTGTTCCCCAAATGAGTTGTTTTCTTACGAAGACTCTTCAGTGCAGCAAGATCAAACTTTCCTAGTTTGTTTAATCTAACAAGATGTACAACTTAGTAGATTAATCACATTTATAACGTCGTTTGTTTAGAAAACAAACACCTTCATTGCCGAACACAGTACTGTGTGAAATAAGGCTATTCTGTTCTCCATATGAGTTGCTTTCTTACGAAGAGTCTTCAGTGCAGCAAGATCAAACTTTCCTAGTTTGTGTAATCTAACAAGATGTACAACTTAGTAGATTAACCACATTTCCAACGTAGTTTGTTTGGAAAACAAACACCTTCATTGCAGAATGCAGTACTGTGTGAAGTAAGCTAGTTCTGTTGTGCAAATGAGTTGTTTTACGAAGAGTCTTCAGTGCAGCAAGATCATCCTTTCCTAGTTTGTGTAATCTAACAACATGTACAACTTAGTAGATTAACCATATTTCCAACGTAGTTTGTTTAGAAAACAAACACCTTCATTGCACAATGCAGTACTGTGTGAAGTAAGATAGTTCTGTTGTACAAATGAGTTGCTTTCTTACGAAGAGTCTTCAGTGCAGCAAGATCAAACTTTCCTAGTTTGTATAATGTAACCAGATGTACAACTTAGTAGATTAACCACATTTCTAAAGGAGTTTGTTTAGAAAACAAACGCCTTCATTGCCGAACACAGTACTGTGTGAAATTAGGCTGTTCGGTTCCCCAAATGAGTTGCTTTGTTACGAGACTCTTCAGTGCAGCAAGATCAAACTTTCCTAGTTTGTGTAATCTAACAAGATGTACAACTTAGTAGATTAACCACATTTCCAACGTAGTTTCTTGAGAAAACAAACACCTTCATTTCCGAATGCAGTACTGTGTGAAGTAAGCTGGTTCTGTTCTACAAATGAGTTTCTTTCTTACGAAGACGCTTCAGTGCAGCAAGATCAAACTTTCCTAGTTTTTGTAATCTAACAAGATGTACAACTTAGTAGATGAATCACATTTCTAACGTAGTTTGTTTAGATAGCAAACACCTTCATTGCCGAACACAGTACTGTGTGAAATAAGGCTATTCATTCTCCAAATGAGTTGCTTTCTTACGAAGAGTCTTCAGTGCAGCAAGATCAAACTTTCCTAGTTTGTAAAATCCAACAAGATGTACAGCTTAGTAGATTAACCACATTTCTAAAGTAGTTTGTTTAGAAAAAAATCCTATTCATTGCCGAACACAGTACTGTGTGAAATAAGGCTGTTCTGTTCCCCAAATGAGTTGCTTTCTTACGAAGAGTCTTCAGTGCAGCAAGATCAAACTTTCCTAGTTTGTGTAATCTAACAAGATGTACAACTTAGTAGATTAACAACATTTCTAACGTAGGTTGTTTAGAAAACAAACGCCTTCATTGCCGAACACAGTACTGTGTGAAATAAGCCTGTTCAGATCCCTAAATGAGTTGCTTTCTTACGAAGAGTCTTCAGTGCGGCAAGATCAAACTTTCCTAGTTTGTGTAATCTAACAAGATGTAGAATTTAGTAGATTAAACACATTTCTAACGTAGTTTGTTTAGAAAACAAACGCCTTCATTGCCGAACGCAGTACTGTGTGAAATAAGGCTGTTCTGTTCCGTAAATGAGTTGCTTTCTTTCGAAGAGTCTTCAGTGCAGCAAGATCAAACTTTCCTAGTTTGTATAATCTAAGAAGATGTACAATTTAGTAGATTAACCACATTTCTAACGTAGTTTGTTTAGAAAACAAACGCCTTCATTGCCGAACACAGTACTGTGTGAAGTAAGGCTGTTCTGTTCCCCAAATGAGTTGCTTTACGAAGAGACTTCAGTGCAGCAAGATCAAACTTTCCTAGTTTGTGTAATCTAACAAGATGTACAACTTAGTAGATTAACCACATTTCTAACGTAGTCTGTTTAGAAAACAAACACCTCATTTGCCGAATGGAGTACTGTGTGAAGTAAGCTAGTTCTGTTCTACAAATGAGTTGCTTTCTTACGAAGAGTCTCAGTGCAGCAAGATCAAACTTTCCTAGTTTGTGTAATCTAACAAGATGTACAACTTAGTAGATTAACCACATTTCTAATGTAGTTTGTTTAGAAAAAATCCCATTCATTGCCGAACACAGTACTGTGTGAAATAAGGCTGTTCTGTTCCTCAAATGAGTTGCTTTCTTACGAAGAGTCTTCAGTGCAGCAAGATCAAACTTTCCTAGTTTGTGTAATCTAACAAGATGTACAACTTAGTAGATTAACAACATTTCTAACGTAGTTTGTTTAGAAAACAAACGCCTTCATTGCCGAACACAGTACTGTGTGAAATAAGCCTGTTCTGTTCCCTAAATGAGTTGCTTTCTTCACGGGAAGAGTCTTCAGTGCAGCAAGATCAAACTTTCCTAGTTTGTGTAATCTAACAAGATGTACAATTTAGTAGATTAAACACATTTCTAACGTAGTTTGTTTAGAAAACAAACACCTTCATTGCCGAACACAGTACTGTGAAATAAGGCTGTTCTGTTCCTTAAAATAAGTTGCTTTCTTACGAAGAGTCTTCAGTGCAGCAAGATCAAACTTTCCTAGTTTGTGTAATCTAACAAGATGTACAACTTAGTAGATTAACCACATTTCTAAAGTAGTTTGTTTTAGAAAAAAACGCTATTCATTTTCTAACACAGTACTGTGTGAAATAAGGCTGTTCTGTTCAAATGAGTTGCTTTCATACGAAGAGTCTTCAGTGCAGCAAGATCAAACTTTCCTAGTTTGTGTAATCTAACAAGATGTACAACTTAGTAGATTAACAACATTTCTGTTTTGTTTCCCGAACACAGTACTGTGTGAAATAAGCCTGTTCTGATCCCTAAAAGAGTTCTTTGACGAAGAGTCTTCAGTGCAGCAAGATCAAACTTTCCTAGTTTGTGTAATCTAACAAGATACAATTTAGTAGATTAAACACATTTCTAACGTAGTTTGTTTAGAAAACAAACACCTTCATTGCCGAACGCAGTACTGTGTGAAATAAGGCTGTTCTGTTCAGAAAAAAGAGTCTTCAGTGCAGCAAGATCAAACTTTCCTAGTTTGTATAATCTAAGAAGATGTACAAATTAGTAGATTAACCACATTTCTAACGTAGTTTGTTTAGTTCATTGCCAAACACAGTACTGTGTGAAATTAGGCTGTTCTGTTCCCCAAATGAATTGCTTTCTTACGAAGAGTCTTCAGTGCAGCAAGATCAAACTTTCCTAGTTTGTGTAACCTAACAAGATGTACAATTTAGTAGATTAACCACATTTCTAACGTAGTTTCTTTAGAAAACAAACCCCTTCATTGCTGAACGCAGTACTGTGTGAAATAAGGCTGTGTGTTCCTCAAATGAGTGGCTTTCTTACGAAGAGTCTTCAGTGCAGCAAGATCAAACTTTCCTAGTTTGCGTAATCTAACAAGATGGACAATTTAGTAGATTAACCACATTTCTAACGTAGTTTGTTTAGAAAACAAACGCCTTCTTTGCCGAATACAGTACTGTGTGAAATTTGGCTGTTCTGTTCCCCAAATGAGTTGCTTTATTACAAAGAGTCTTCAGTGCAGCAAGATCAAACTTTCCTAGTTTCTGTAATCTAACAAGATGTACAACCTAGTAGATTAACCACATTTCTAACGTAGTTTGTTTACAAAACAAACACCTTCATTGGCGAATGCAGTACTGTGTGATGTAAGCTAGTTCTGTTCTACAAATGAGTTGCTTTCTTCAGTGCAGCAAGATCAAACTTTCCTAGTTTGTGTAATCTAACAAGATGTACAACTTAGTAGATTAACCACATTTCTATCGTAGTTTGTTTAGAAAACAAACCCATTCATTGCCGAACACAGTACTGTGTGAAATAAGGCTGTTCTGTTCTGGAAATCAGTTGCTTTCTTGAGAAGAGTCTTCAGGGCAGCAAAATCAAACTTTCCTGGTTTTTGTAATCTAACAAGATGTACAACTTAACAGACTACCTTCATTTCTAAAGTGGTTTGTTTAGAAAACAAACCCATTCATTGCCGAACACAGTACGGTGTGAAATAAGGCTGTTCTCTTCCCCTAATGAGTTGCTTTCTAAGGAAGACTCTTCAGTGCAGCAAGATCAAACTTTCCTAGTTTTTGTAATCTAAGAAGATATACAACTTAGTAGATTAACCACATTTATAACGTAGTTTGTTTATAAAACAAACACCTTCAATGCCGAACACAGTACTGAGTGAAATAAGGCTATTCTGTTCTCCAAATGAGTTGCTTTCTTACGAAGAGTCTTCAGTGCAGCAAGCTCAATCTTTCTTAGTTTGTATAAGCTAACAAGATATACAACTTAGTAGATTAACCACATTTCTAACGTAGTTTGTTTAGAAAACAAACGCCTTCATTGCAGAGCACAGTACTGTGTGAAATTAGGCTGTTCGGTTCCCCAAATGAGATGCTTTCTTACCGAGACTCTTCAGTGCAGCAAGATCAAACTTTCCTACTTTGTGTAATCTAACAAGATGTACAACTTAGTAGACGAACCACATTTCTAACGTAGTTTGTTTAGAAAACAAACCCATTCATTGCCGAACAATGTACATTGTGAAATAAGCCTGTTCTGATCCCCAAATGGGTTGCTTTCTTACGAAGAGTCTTCAGTGCAGCAAGATCAAACTTTCCAAGTTTGTGTAATCTAACAAGATGTAGAATTTAGTAGATTAACCAAATTTCTAACGTATTTTGGTTAGAAAACAAACACCTTCATTGCCGAACGCAGTACTGTGTGAAATAATGCTGTTCTGTTCCGCAAATGAGTTGCTTTCTTACGAAGAGTCTTCAGTGCATCAAGATCAAACTTTCCTAGTTTGTATAATCTAACAAGATGTACAACTTAATAGATTAACCACATTTCTAATGTAGTTTGTTTAGAAAACAAACGCCTTCATTGCCGAACACAGTACTGTGTGAAATAAGGCTGTTCTGTTCCCCAAATAAGTTGCTTTCTTACGAAGACTCTTCAGTGCAGCAAGATCAAACTTTCCTAGTTTGTGTAATCTAACAAGATGTACAACTTAGTAGATTAACCACACTTATAACGTAGTTTGTTTAGAAAACAAACACCTTCATTGCTGAACACAGTACTGTGTGAAATAAGCCTGTTCTGATCTCCAAATGACTTGCTTTCTTACGAAGAGTCTTCAGTGCAGCAAGATCAAACTTTATTAGTTTGTGTAATCTAACAACATGTAGAATTTAGTAGATTAACCACATTTCTAACGTAGTTTGTTTAGAAAACAAACAACTTCACTGCTGAACACAGTACTGTGTGAAATAAGGCTGTTCTGTTCCGCAAATGAGTTGCTTTCTTTCGAAGAGTCTTCAGTGCAGCAAGATCAAACTTTCCTAGTTTGTGTAATCTAACAAGATGTACAAGTTAGTAGATTAACCACATTTCTAAAGTAGTTTGTTTGGAAAACAAACACCTTCATTGCCGAATGCAGTACTGTGTGAAAGTAGGCTGTTCTGTTCCCCAAATGAGTTGCTTTCTTACGAAGAGACTTCAGTGCAGCAAGATCAACCTTTCCTAGTTTGTGTAATCTAACAAGATGTACAACTTAGTAGATTAACCACATTTCTAACGTAGTCTGTTTAGAAAACAAACACCTTCATTGCCGAACACAGTACTGTGTGAAGTAAGCTAGTTCTGTTCTACAAATGAGTTGCTTTCTTACGAAGAGTCTTCAGTGCAGCAAGATCAAACTTTCCTAGTTTGTGTAATCTAACAAGATGTACAACTTAGTAGATTAACAACATTTCTAACGTAGGTTGTTTAGAAAACAAACGCCTTCATTGCCGAACACAGTACTGTGTGAAATAAGCCTGTTCAGATCCCTAAATGAGTTGCTTTCTTCAGTGCGGCAAGATCAAACTTTCCTAGTAATCTAACAAGATGCAGTAGATTAAACACATTTCTAACTAGTTTGTTTAGAAAACAAACACCTTCATTGCGAACAAGTACTGTGTCAAATGTAGAATTTGTGAATAAACACTGTTCTAAAATAGTTTGTTTAGAAAACTTCAGTGCAGCAAGATCAAATTTCCTAGTTTGTTAACCAGATGGAATAAGGCACATTTCTGTTTGTTTAGTAAATCAAGTTGCTTTCTAACTTTATTAGTTTGTGTAATCTAACAAGATGTAGAATTTAGTAGATTAACCACATTTCTAACATGTGAATTTTGTTTAGAAAAGAGTCTTCAGTACTGTGTGTGAAATAAGGCTGTTCATAAATGAGTTGCTTTCTTACGAAGAGTCTTCAGTGCAGCAAGATCAAACTTTCCTAGTTTGTGTAATCTAACAAGATGTAGAACTTAGTAGATTAACCACATTTCTAACGTAGTTTGTTTAGAAAAAACGCCTTCATTGCTGAACACAGTACTGTGTGAAATTAGGCTGTTCTGTTCCCCAAATGAGTTGCTTTCTTACGAAGAGTCTTCAGTGCAGCAAGATCAAACTTTCCTAGTTTGTGTAACCTAACAAGATGTACAATTTAGTAGATTAACCACATTTCTAACGTAGTTTCTTTAGAAAACAATCCCCTTCATTGCTGAACGCAGTACTGTGTGAAATAAGGCTGTGTGTTCCGCAAATGAGTGGCTTTCTTACGAAGAGTCTTCAGTGCAGCAAGATCAAACTTTCCTAGTTTGCGTAATCTAACAAGATGGACAACTTAGTAGATTAACCACATTTCTAACGTAGTTTGTTTAGAAAACAAACGCCTTCTTTGCCGAATACAGTACCGTGTGAAATAAGGCTGTTCTGTTCCCCAAATGAGTTGCTTTCTTACAAAGAGTCTTCAGTGCAGCAAGATCAAACTTTCCTAGTTTCTGTAATCTAACAAGATGTACAACTTAGTAGATTAACCACATTTCTAACGTGGTTTGTTTAGAAAACAAACACCTTCATTGGCGAATGCAGTACTGTGTGATGTAAGCTAGTTCTGTTCTACAAATGAGTTGCTTTCTTACGAAGAGTCTTCAGTGCAGCAAGGTCAAACTTTCCTAGTTTGTGTAATCTAACAAGATGTACAACTTAGCAGATTAACCACATTTCTATCGTAGTTTGTTTAGAAAACAAACCCATTCATTGCCGAACACAGTACTGTGTGAAATAAGGCTGTTCTGTTCTGGAAATCAGTTGCTTTCTTGAGAAGAGTCTTCAGGGCAGCAAAATCAAACTTTCCTGGTTTTTGTAATCTAACAAGATGTACAACTTAACAGACTACCTTCATTTCTAAAGTAGTTTGTTTAGAAAACAAACCCATTCATTGCCGAACACAGTACGGTGTGAAATAAGGCTGTTCTCTTCCTCTAATGAGTTGCTTTCTAAGAAAGACTCTTCAGTGCAGCAAGATCAAACTTTCCTAGTTTTTGTAATCTAAGAAGATATACAACTTAGTAGATTAACCACATTTATAACGTAGTTTGTTTATAAAACAAACACCTTCAATCCCGAACAAAGTACTGAATGAAATAAGGCTATTCTGTTCTCCAAATGAGTTGCTTTCTTACGAAGAGTCTTCAGTGCAGCAAGCTCAATCTTTCTTAGTTTGTATAATCTAACAAGATATACAACTTAGTAGATTAACCACATTTCTAACGTAGTTTGTTTAGAAAACAAACGCCTTCATTGCAGAGCACAGTACTGTGTGAAATTAGGCTGTTCGGTTCCCCAAATGAGATGCTTTCTTACGGAGACTCTTCAGTGCAGCAAGATCAAACTTGCCTACTTTGTGTAATCTAACAAGATGTACAACTTAGTAGATGAACCACATTTCTAACGTAGTTTGTTTAGAAAACAAACCCATTCATTGCCGAACACTGTACATTGTGAAATAAGCCTGTTCTGATCCCCAAATGGGTTGCTTTCTTACGAAGAGTCTTCAGTGCAGCAAGATCAAACTTTCCAAGTTTGTGTAATCTAACAAGATGTAGAATTTAGTAGATTAACCAAATTTCTAACGTATTTTGGTTAGAAAACAAACACCTTCATTGCCGAACGCAGTACTGTGTGAAATAATGCTGTTCTGTTCCGCAAATGAGTTGCTTTCTTCTGAAAGAGAGTCTTCAGTGCATCAAGATCAAACTTTCCTAGTTTTTATAATCTAACAAGATGTACAACTTAATAGATTAACCACATTTCTAATGTAGTTTGTTTAGAAAACAAACGCCTTCATTGCTGAACACAGTACTGTGTGAAATAAGGCTGTTCTGTTCCCCAAATAAGTTGCTTTCTTACGAAGACTCTTCAGTGCAGCAAGACCAAAACTTTCTAGTTTGTGTAATCTAACAAGATGTACAACTTAGTAGATTAACCACATTTATAACGTAGTTTGTTTAGAAAACAAACACCTTCATTGCTGAACACAGTACTGTGTGAAATAAGCCTGTTCTGATCTCCAAATGACTTGCTTTCTTACGAAGAGTCTTCAGTGCAGCAAGATCAAACTTTCTTAGTTTGTGTAATCTAACAACATGTAGAATTTAGTAGATTAACCACATTTCTAACGTAGTTTGTTTAGAAAACAAACAACTTCACTACTGAACACAGTACTTGTGAAATAAGGCTGTTCTGTTCCGCAAATTAGTTGCTTTCTTTCGAAGAGTCTTCAGTGCAGCAAGATCAAACTTTCCTAGTTTGTGTAATCTAACAATATGTACAAGTTAGTAGATTAACCACATTTCTAAAGTAGTTTGTTTAATTATGCAGTACTGTGTGAAGTAAGTTCTTCTACAAATGAGTTGCTTTCTTAGAAGAGTCTTTATTGCAGCAAGATCAAACTTTCCTAGTTTGTGTAATCTAACAAGATGTACAACTTAGTAGATTAACCAAATTTCTAACGGAGTTTGTTTAGAAAAGAAACCATTCATTGCTGAACACAGTACTGTGTGAAATAAGGCTGTTCTGTTCTCCAAATGAGTTGCTTTTTACGAAGAGTCTTCAGTGCAGCAAGATCAAACTTTCTAGTTTGTGTAATCTAACAACATGTACAACATTTATTAGTTTGTTTAGAAAACAAACACCTTCATTAACCAGTATTTGAAATAAGCCTGTTCTAGTCTTAAATGACTTGCTTTTTACGAAGAGTCTTCAAACAAATCAACTTTCTTAGTTTGTGTTTAACAACACAGTATTTAGTAGATTAAACATTTCTAAGTAGTTTGTTTAGAAAACAAACGCCTTCACTGCTGAACAAGTATGTGAAATAAGGCTGTTCTTGTGTTCATAAATTAGTTGCTTTTTCTTGAAGAGTCTTCAGTGCAGCAAGATCAAACTTTCCTAGTTTGTGTAATCTAACAATATGTACAAGTTAGTAGATTAACCACATTTCTAAAGTAGTTTGTTTAGAAAACAAACACCTTCATTGCCGAATGCAGTACTGTGTGAAGTAAGCTAGTTCTCTTCTACAAATGAGTTGCTTTCTTACGAAGAGTCTTTATTGCAGCAAGATCAAACTTTCCTAGTTTGTGTAATCTAACAAGATGTTGTTTAGTAGATTAACCAAATTTCTAACGGAGTTTGTTTAGAAAAGAAACCCATTCATTGCCGAACACAGTACTGTGTGAAATAAGGCTGTTCTGTTCCCCAAATGAGTTGCTTTCTTACGAAGACTCTTCAGTGCAGCAAGATCAAACTTTCCTAGTTTGTGTAATCTAACAACATGTACAACTTAGTAGATTAACCACATTTATAACGTAGTTTGTTTATAAAACAAACACCTTCATTGCCGAACACAGTACTGTGTGAAATAAGGCTATTCTGTTCTCAAAATGAATTGCTTTCTTACGAACAGTCTTCAGTGCAGCAAGATCAAACTTTCCTAGTTTGTGTAATCTAACAAGATGTACAACTTAGTAGATTAACCACATTTCTAACGTAGTTTGTTTAGAAAACAAACGCCTTCATTGCCGAACACAGTACTGTGTGAAATAAGCCTGTTCTGATACCCAAATGAGTTGCTTTATTACGAAGAGTCTGCAGTGCAGCAAGATCAAAATTTCCTAGTTTCTGTAATCTAACAAGATGTCGAATTTAGTAGATTCACCACATTTCTAACGTAGTTTGTTTAGAAAACAAACACCTTCATTGCCGAATGTAGTACTGTGTGAGGTAAGCTAGTTCTGTTCTACAAATGAGTTGCTTCCTTACGAAGATTCTTCAGTGCAGCAAGATCAAACATTCCTAGTTTGTGTAATCTAACAAGATGTACAGCTTAGTAGATTAACCACATTTCTAACGTAGTTTGTATAGAAAACAAACGCCTTCATTGCCGAACAAAGTACTATGTGAAATAAGGCTGTTCTGTTCCCGAAATCAGTTGCTTTCTTGAAAAGAGTCTTCAGGGCAACAAGATCAAACTTTCCTAGTTTTTGTAATCTAACAAGATGTACAACTTAATAGACTACCTTCATTTCTAAAGTAGTTTGTTTAGAAAACAAACCCATTCATTGCCGAACACAGTACTGTGTGAAATAAGGCTGTTCTGTTCCCCAAATGAGTTCCTTTCTTACGAAGATTCTTCTGTGCAGCAAGATCAAACCTTCCTATTTTGTGTAATCTAACAAGATGTACAATTTAGTAGATTAACCAAATTTCTAACGTAGTTTGTTTAGAAAACAAACACCTTCATTGCCAAACGCAGTACTGTGTGAAATAAGGCTGTTCTGTTCCGCAATTGAGTTGCTTTCTTACAAAGAGTCTTAACTGCAGCAAGATCAAACTTTCCTAGTTTGTGTAATCTAACAAGATGTACAACTTAGTAGATTAACCACATTTCTAACGCAGTTTGTTTAGAAAACAAACACCTTCATTGCCGAAAACAGTACTGTGTGAAATAAGGCTGTTCTGTTCCCCAAATGAGTTGCTTTCTTACGAAGATTCTTCTGTGCAGCAAGATCAAACTTTCCTAGTTTGTGTAATCTAACAAGATGTACCACTTAGTAGATTAACCAAATTTCTAACGTAGTTTGTTTAGAAAAAAAACACCTTCATTGCCAAACTCAGTACTGTGTGAAATAAGGCCGTTCTGTTCCGCAAATGAGTTGCTTTCTTTCGAAAAGTCTTCAGTGCAGCAAGATCAAACTTTCCTATTTTGTGTAAACTAACAAGATGTACAATTAAATAGACTACCTTCATTTCTAAAGTAGTTTGTTTAGAAAACAATCCCATTCATTCCCGAACACAGTACTGTGTGAAATAAGGCTGTTCTTTTCCCCAAATGAGTTGCTTTCTTACGAAGAGTCTTCAGTGCAGCAAGATCAAACTTTCCTAGTTTGTGTAATCTAACAAGATGTACAACTCAGTAGATTAAGCACATTTCTAACGTAGTTTGTTTAGAAAACAAAAGCCTTCATTGCCCAACACAGTACTGTGTGAAATAAGCCTGTTCTGATCTCCAAATGAGTTTCTTTTCAAGAGTCTTCAGTGCAGCAAGATCAAAGTTTCCCAGTTTGTGTAATTTAACAAGATGTACAACGTAGTAGATTAACCACATTTCTAACGTAGTTTGTTTAGAAAACAAACGCCTTCATTGCCGAACACAGTACTGTGTGAAATTAGGCTTTTCGGTTCCCCAAATGAGTTGCTTTCTTACGGAGTGTCTTCAGTGTAGCAAGATCAAACTTTCCTAGTTTGTGTAATCTAACAAGATGTACAACTTAGCAGCTTAACCACATTTCTAACGAAGTTTGTTTAGAAAACAAACACCTTCATACCCAATGCAGTACTGTGTGAAGTAAGCTAGTTCTGTTCTACAAATGAGTTGCTTTCTTACGAAGAGTCTTAAGTGCAGCAAGATCAAACTTTCCTAGTTTGTGTAATCTAACCAGATGTACAACTTAGTAGATTAACCACATTTCTAACGTAGTTTGTTTAGAAAACATACCCATTCATTGCCGAAAACAGTACTGTGTGAAAAAAGGCTGTTCTGTTCCCCAAATGAGTTGCTTTCTTACGAAGACTCTTCAGTGCAGCAAGATCAAACTTTCCTACTTTGTGTAATCTAACAAGATGTACAACTTAGTAGATTAACCACATTTATAACGTAGTTTGTTTAGAAAACAAACACCTTCATTGCAGAATGCAGTACTGTGTGAAAAAAGGCTGTTCTGTTCCCCAAATGAGTTGCTTTCTTACGAAGACTCTTCAGTGCAGCAAGATCAAACTTTCCTAGTTTGTGTAATCTAACAAGATGTACAACTTAGTAGATTAACCACATTTCTACCATAGTTAGTTTAGAAAACAAACGCCTTCATTGCCGAACACAATGCTGTGTGAAATAAGCCTGCTCTGATACCCAAATGAGTTGCTTTATTACGAAGAGTCTTCAGTGCAGCAAGATCAAAATTTCCTAGTTTGTGTAATCTAACAAGATGTCGAATTTAGTAGATTAAGCACATTTCTATCGTAGTTTGTTTAGAAAACAAACACCTTCATTGCCGCATGTAGTACTGTGTGAAGTAAGCTAGTTCTGTTTAGAAATGAGTTGACGAAGAGTCTTCAGTGCAGCAAGATCAAACTTTCTAGTTTGTGTAATCTAACAAGATGTACAGCTTAGTAGATTAACCACATTTCTAACGTAGTTTGTACAGAAAACAAATGCCTTCATTTCAAGAATGTACTATGTGAAATAAGGCTGTTCTGTTCGAAATCAGTTGCTTTCTTGAGAAGAGTCTTCAGGGCAACAAGATCAAACTTTCCTAGTTTTTGTAATCTAACAAGATGTAGACTACCTTCATTTCTAAAGTAGTTTGTTTAGACATACCCATTCATTTCGAAAACAGTACTGTGTGAAAAGGCTGTTAGAAAATGAGTTGCTTTCTTACGAAGACTCTTCAGTGCAGCAAGATACACTTTGTGTAATCTAACAAGATGTACAACTTAGTAGATTCACATTTATAACAAATTTGTTTGAAAACAAACACCTTCATTGCAGAATGCAGTAAAGAAAAAGGCTGTTCTGTTTCAAATGAGTTGCAGCAGTGCAGCAAGATCAAACTTTCCTAGTTTGTGTAATCTAACAAGATGTACAATTTAGTAGATTAACCACATTTCTACCATAGTTAGTTTAGAAAACAAACGCCTTCATTGCCGAACACAATGCTGTGTGAAATAAGCCTGCTTCTGATACCCAAATGAGTTGCTTTATTACGAAGAGTCTTCAGTGCAGCAAGATCAAAATTTCCTAGTTTGTGTAATCTAACAAGATGTCAATTTAGTAGATTAAGCACATTTCTATCGTAGTTTGTTTAGAAAACAAACACCTTCAAACGCATGTAGTACTGTGTGAAGTAAAGCTAGTTCTGTTCTAGAAATGAGTTGCTTTCTTACTTTTAAGAGTCTTCAGTGCAGCAAGATCAAACTTTCCTAGTTTGTGTAATCTAACAAGATGTACAGCTTAGTAGATTAACCACATTTCTAACGTAGTTTGTACAGAAAACAAATGCCTTCATTGCCGAAAATGTACTAGTGAAATAAGGCTGTTCTGTTCCCGAAATCAGTTGCTTTCTTCAAGAGTCTTCAGGGCAACAATATCAAACTTTCCTAGTTTTTGTAATCTAACAAGATGTACAACTTAATAGACTACCTTCATTTCTAAAGTAGTTTGTTTAGAAAACATACCCATTCTGTGCCGAACACAGTACTGTGTGAAATAAGGCTGATCTGTTCCCCAAATTAGTTTGCTTTCTTACAAAGACTCTTCAGTGCAGCAAGATCAAACTTTCTAGTTTGTATGTAATCTAACAAGATGTAGAATTTAGTAGATTAACCAATTTCTAACGTAGTTTGTTTAGAAAACAAACACCTTCATTGCCGAACGCAGTACTGTGAAATAAGGCTGTTCTTTTCTGAAAATGAGTTGCTTTCTTAAGAAGAGTCTTCAGTGCAACAAGATCAAACTTTCCTAGTTTGTATAATCTAACAAGATGTACAACTTAGTAGATTAACCTCATTTCTAACGTAGTTTGTTTAGAAAACAAACACCTTCATTACGAATGCAGTACTTGAAGTTAGCTAGTTCTGTTCTACAAATGAGTTGCTTCTTACGAAGAGTCTTCAGTGCAGCAAGATCAAACTTTCCTAGTTTATGTAATCTAACAAGATGTACAACTTAATAGACTACCTTCATTTCTAAAGTAGTTTGTTTAGAAAACAATCCCATTCATTTCCGAACACAGTACTGTGTGAAATAAGGCTGTTCTTTTCCCAAAATGAGTTGCTTTCTTACGAAGAGTCTTCAGTGCAGCAAGATCAAACTTTCCTAGTTTGTGTAATATAACAAGATGTACAACTTAGTAGATTAAGCACATTTCTAACGTAGTTTGTTTAGAAAACAAACGCCTTCATTGCCCAACACAGTACTGTGTGAAATAAGCCTGTTCTGATCTCCAAATGAGTTGCTTTCTCACGAAGAGTCTCCAGTGCAGCAAGATCAAACTTTCTTATTTTGTGTAATCTAACAAGATGTAGAATTTAGTAGATTAACCACATTTCTAACGTAGTTTGTTTAGAAAAAAAACGCCTTCATTGCCGAACACTGTACTGTGTGAAATAAGGCTGTTCTGTTCCCGAAATCAGTTGCTTTCTTGAGAAGAGTCTTCAGGGCAGCAAGATCAATCTTTCCTAGTTTTTGTAAACTATCAAGATGTACAACTTAATAGACTATCTTCATTTATAAAGTAGTTTGTTTAGAAAACAAACCCATTCATTGCCGAACACAGTACTGTGTGAAATAAGGCTGTTCTGTTCCCCAAATGAGTTGCTTTCTTACGAAGACTCTTCAGTGCAGCAAGATCAACCTCTCCTAGTTTGTGTAATCTAACAAGATGTACAACTTAGTAGATTAACCACATTTCTAACGAAGGTTGTTTAGAAAACAAACGCCTCATTGCCAAACACAGTACTGTGTGAAATAAGCCTGTTCTGATCCCCAAATGAGTTGCTCTCTTACGAAGAGTCTTCAGTGCAGCAAGATCAAACTTTCCTAGTTTGTGTAATCTAACAAGATGTAGAATTTAGTAGATTAACCACTTATCTAACGTAGTTTGTTTAGAAAACAAACACCTTCATTGCCGAATGCAGTACTGTGTGAAATAAGGATGTTCTCTTCCGCAAATGAGTTGCTTTCTTCGGAAGAATCTTCAGTGCAGCAAGATCAAACTTTCCTAGTTTGTATAATCTAACAAGATGTAGAATTTAGTAGATTAACCACTTATCTAACGTAGTTTGTTTAGAAAACAAACACCTTCATTGCCGAATGCAGTACTGTGTGAAATGAGGCTGTTCTCTTCCCCAAATGAGTTGCTCTCTTACGAAGAGTCTTCAGTGCAGCAAGATGAATCTTTGCTAGTTTGTGTAATCTGAAAAGATGTACAACTTAGTAGATTAACCACATTTCTAACGTAATTTGTTGAGAAAACAAACACCTTCATTGCCTAATGCAGTACTGTGTGAAGTTAGCTAGTTCTGTTCTACAAATGAGTTGCTTTCTTACGAAGAGTCTTCAATGCGGTAAGATCAAACTTTCCTAGTTTGTGTAATCTAACAAGATGTAGAATTTGGTAGATTAACCACATTTCTTACGTAGTTTGTTTAGAAAACAAACACCTTCATTGCCGAACACAGTACTGTGTGAAATAAGGCTGTTCTGTTGCGCAAATGAGTTGCTTTCTTACGAAGAGTCTTCAGTGCAGCAAGATCAAACTTTCCTAGTTTGTGTAATCTAACAAGATGTAGAATTTAGTAGATTAACCACATTTCTAACTTAGTTCGTTTAGAAAACAAACACCTTCATTGCCGAACGCAGTACTGTGTGAAATAAGGCTGTTCTCTTCCGTAAATGAGTTGCTTTCTTACGAAGAGTCTTCAGTGAAGCAAGATCAAACTTTCCTAGTTTGTATAATCTAACAAGATGTACAACTTAGTAGATTAACCACATTTCTAACGTAGTTTGTTTAGAAAACAAACGCCTTCATTGCCAAACACAGTAATGTGTGAAATAAGGCTGTTCTGTTCCCCAAATGAGTTGCTTTCTTACGAAGAGTCTTCAGTGCAGCAAGATCAAAATTTCTTAGTTTGTGTAATCTAACAAGATCTACAACTTAGTAGATTAACCACATTTCTAACGTAGTTTCTTTAGAAAACAAACGCCTTCATTGCCGAACACAGTACTGTGTGAAATAAGGCTCTTCTGTTCCCCAAATGAGTTGCTTTCTTACGAAGAGTCTTCAGTGCAGCAAGATCAATCTTTGCTAGTTTGTGTAATCTGAAAAGATGTACAACTTAGTAGACTACCTTCATTTGTAAAGTAGTTTGTTTAGAAAACAATCCCATTCATTGCCGAACACAGTACTGTGTGAAAAAAGGCTGATCTGTTCCCCAAATGAGTTGCTTTCTTACGAAGACTCTTCTGTGCAGCAATATCAAACTTTCCAAGTTTGTGTAATCTAACAAGATGTACAACTTAGTAGATTAGCCACATTTCTAACGTAGTTTGTTTAGAAAACAAACACCTTCATTGCCGAACACAGTACTGTGTGAAATAAGCCAGTTCTGTTCGCCAAATGAGTTGCTCTCTTACGAAGAGTCTTCACGGCAGCAAGATCAAAGTTTCCTAGTTTGTGTAATCTAAGAAGATGTACCACTTAGCAGATTAACCACTTTTCTAACGTAGGTTGTTTAGAAAACAAACACCTTCATTGCCGAACACAGTACTGTGTGAAATAAGCCAGTTCTGTTCTGCGAATGAGTTGCTTTCTTACGAAGTCTTCAGTGCAGCAAGATCAAACTTTCCTAGTTTGTGTAATCTAACAAGATGTACAAGGTAGTAGATTAACCACATTTCTAACGTAGTTTGTTTAGAAAACAAACCCATTCATTGCCGAACACAGTACAGTGTGAAATAAGGCTGTTCTGTTCCCCAAATGAGTTGCTTTCTTACGAAGAGTCTTCAGTGCAGCAAGATCAAACTTTCCTAGTTTGTGTTATCTAACAAGATGTACAAGGTAGTAGATTAACCACATTTCTAACGTAGTTTGTTTAGAAAAGAAACACCTTCATTGCCGAACACAGTACTGTGTGAAATAAGGCTGTTCTGTGCCCCAAATGAGATGCTTTGTACGAAGAGTCTTCAGGGCAGCAAGATCAAACATTCCTAGTTTGTGTAATCTAACAAGATGTACAACTTAGTAGATTAACCACATTTCCTAAGTAGTTTGTTTAGATAACAAACACCTTCATTGCCGAACGCAGTACTGTGTGAAGTAAGCCAATTCTGTTCTTCAAATGAGTGGTTTTCTCACGAGGAGTCTTCAGTGCAGCAAGATCAAACGTTCCTAGTTTGTGTAATCTAACAAGATATACAACTTAGTAGATGAACCACATTTCTAACGTAGATGGTTTAGAAAACAAACCCATTCATTGCCGAACTCAGTACTCTGTGAAATAAGGCTGTTCTATTCGCGAAATCAGTTGCTTTCTCACGAAGAGTCTTCAGTGCAGCAAGATCAAATTTTCCTAGTTTGTGTAATCTAACAAGATGTACAACTTTGTTGATTAACCACATTTCTAACGTAGTTTGTTTAGAAAACAAACACCTTCATTGCCGAACGCAGTACTGTGTGAAATAAGGCTGTTCTGTTCCGCAAATTGGTTGCTTTCTTACGAAGAGTCTTCAGTGCAGCCAGATGAAAATTTCCTAGTTTGCGTAATCTAACAAGGTGTACAATTTCGTAGATTAACCACATTTCTAACGTAGTTTGTTTAGAACACAAACACCTTCATTTCCGAACACAGTACTGTGTAAAATAAGCCAGTTCTATTCTGCGAATGAGTTGCTTTCTTACGAAGAGTCTTCAGTGCAGCAAGATCAAACTTTCCTAGTTTGTGTAATCTAACAAGATGTACAACTTAGTAGATTAACCACATTTCTTACGTATTTTTTTTAGAAAACAAAAACCTTCATTGCTGAACACAGTACTGTGTGAAATAAGCCAGTTCTATTCTTCAAATGAGTTGCTTTCTTACGAAGAGTGTTCAGTGCACTAAGATCTAATTTTCCTAGTTTGCGTAATCTAACAAAATGGACAATTTAGTAGATTAACCACATTTCTAACGTTGTTTGTTTAGAAAACAAAGGCCTTCATTGCCGAACACCGTACTGTGGAAATAAGGCTGTTCTTTTCCCCAAATGAGTTGCTTTCTTGTGACGAGTCTTCAGTGCAGCAAGATCAAACTTTCCTAGATTGTGTAATCTAACAAGATGTAGAATTTCGTAGATTAACAACATTTCTAACGTAGTTTGTTTAGAAAACAAACACCTTCATTGCTGAACGCAGTACTGTGTGAAATAAGACTGTGTGTTCCTCAAATGAGGGGCTTTCTTACGAAGACTCTTCAGTGCAGCAAGATCAAACTTTCCTAGTTTGTGTAATCTAACAAGATGTAGAATTTAGTAGATTAACCACAATTCTAACGTAGTTTGTTTAGAAAACAAACACCTTCACTGCTGAATGCCGTACTGTGTGAAATAAGGCTGTGTGTTCCGCAAATAAGTGGCTTTCTTACGAAGAGTCTTCAGTGCAGAAAGATCAAACTTTCCTAGTTTGTGTAATCTAACAAGATGTACAACTTAGTAGATTAACCACAATTCTAACGTAGTTTGTTTACACAACAAATGCCTTCATTGCCGAACAAAGTACTGTGTGGAATAAGGCTGTTCTGTTCCCCAAATCAGTGGCTTTCTTACGAAGAGTCTTCAGTGCAGCAAGATCAAAGTTTCCTAATTTGCGTAGTCTAACACGGTGTTCAACTTAGTAGATTAACCACATTTCTAACGTAGTTTCTTTAGAAAACAAACCCCTTCATTGCTGAACGCAGTACTGTGTGAAATAAGGCTGTGTTTTCCGCAAATGAGTGGCTTTCTTACGAAGAGTCTTCAGTGCAGCAAGATCAAACTTTCCTAGTTTGCGTCATCTAACAAGATGTACAACTTAGTAGATTAACCACATTTCTAACATAGTTTGTTTAGAAAACAAACGCCTCCTTTGCCGAATACAGTACTGTGTGATATAAGGCTGTTCTGTTCCCCAAATGAGTTGCTTTCTTACAAAGAGTCTTCAGTGCAGCAAGATGAAACTTTCCTAGTTAGTGTAATCTAACAAGGTGTACAACTTACTATATTCACCACATTTCTAACGTAGTTTGTTTAGAAAACAAACACCTTCAGTGCTGAACACAGTACTGTGTGAAATAAGCCAGTCCTGTTCTGCAAATGAGTTGCTTTCTTACGAAGAGTCTTCAGTGCAGCAAAATCAAACTTTCCTAGTTTGTGTAATCAAACAAGATGTACAACTTAGTAGATTAACCACATTTCTAACATAGTTTGTTTAGATAACAAACACCTTCATTTCCGAATGCAGTACTGTGTGAAATAAGCCAGTCCTGTGCTCCAAATGAGTTGCTTTCTTACGAAGAGTATTCAGTGCAGCAAGATCAAACTTTCCTAGTTTGTGTAATCTAAAGAGATGTACAACTTAGTAGATTAACCACATTTCTAACGTAGTTTGTTTAGGTAACAAATATTTTCAATGCCGAACGCAGTACTGTGTGAAGTAAGCCATTTCTGTTCTTCAAATGAGTTGCTTGCTCACGAAGAGTCTTCAGTACAGCAAGATCAATCTTTCCTAGTTTGTGTAATCTAACAAGATATACAATTTAGTAGATTAAACACATTTCGAACGTAGTTTGTTTAGAAAACAAACCCCTTCATTGCCGAACACAGTACTGTGTGAAATAAGGCTGTTCTGTTCCCCAAATGAGTTTCTTTCTTACGAAGAGTCTTCAGGGCAGCACGATCAAACTTTCCTAGTTTGTGTAATCTCACAAGATGTACAACTTAGTAGATTAACCACATTTCTAACGTAGTTTGTTTAGAAAACAAACAGCTTCATTGCCGAACGCAGTACTCTGGGAAGTAAGCCAGTTCAGTTCTACAAATGAGTTGCTTTCTTACGAAGAGTCTTCAGTGCAGCAAGATCAAACTTTCCTAGTTTGTGTACTCTAACAAGATGTACAAATTAATAGACTACCTTCATTTCTAAAGTAGTTTGTTTAGATAACAAACTCATTCATTGCCGAACACAGTACCCTGTGAAATAAGGCTGTTCTGCTCCCGAAATCAGTTGCTTTCTTACGAAGAGTCTTCAGTGCAAAGAGATCAAACTTTCCTAGTTTGTGTAATCTAACAAGATGTACAATGTAGTAGATTAAAAACTTTTCTAACGTAGTTTGTTTAGAAAACAAACACCTTCATTGTTTAACGCAGTACTGTGTGAATTAAGGGTGTTCTGTTCCGAAAATGAGTGGCTTTCTTACGAAGAGACTTCAGTGCAGCAAGATCACACTTTCCTAGTTTGTGTAATCTAACAAGGTGTACAATTTAGTAGATTAACCACATTTCTAACGTGGTTTCTTTAGAAAACAAACACCTTCATTGCCGAACACAGTACTGTGTGAAATAAGCCAGTTCTGTTCTCCAAATGAGTTGCTTTCTTACGAAGAGTCTTCAGTGCAGCAAGATCAAACTTTCCTAGTTTGTGTAATCTAACAAGATGTACAACTTAGTAGATTAACCACATTTTTAACCTAGTTTGTTTAGAAAACAAACACCTTCACTGCCGAACACAGTACTGTGTGAAGTAAGCTAGTTCTGTTCTGCAAATGAATTGCCTTCTTACGAAGAGTCTTCAGTGCAGCAAGATCAAACTTTCCTAGTTTGTGTAATCTAACAAGATGTACAACTTAGTAGATTAACCACGTTTGTATCGTAGATTGTTTAGAAAACAAAAACCTTCATTGCCGAACACAGTACTGTGTGAAATAAGCCAATTCTGTTCTCCAAATGAGTTGCTTTCTTATGAAGAGTCTTCAGTGCAGCAAGATCAAACTTTCCTAGTTTGTGTAATCTACCAAGATGTACAACTTTGTCGATTAAACACATTTTTGCATGTCATCCTTGCGCCGGGGCCATGCTAATCTTCTCTGTATCGTTCCAATTTTAGTATATGTGCTGCCGAAGTGAGCATGATTAACCACATTTTTAACCTAGGTGGTTTATAAAACAAACACCTTCATTGCCGAACACAGTACTGTGTGAAATAAGCCAGTTCTTTTCGGCAAATGAGTTGCTTTCTTATGAAGAGTCTTCAGTGCTAACAAGATCAAACTTTCCTAGTTTGTGTAATCTAACAAGATGTACAACTTAGTAGATTAACCACATTTCTAATGTAGTTTGTTTAGAAAACAAAGACCTTCATTGCCGAACACAGTACTGTGTTAAATAAGCCAGTTCTGTTCTGCAAATGAGTTGCTTTCTTACGAAGAGTCTTCAGTGCAGCAAGATCAAACTTTCCTAGTTTGTGTAATCTAACAAGATGTACAACATAATAGACTACCTTCATTTCTAAAGTAGTTTGTTTAGAAAACAAACCCATTCATTGCCGAACACAGGAATGTGTGAAATAAGGCTGTTCTGTTCCCCAAATGAGTTGCTTTCTTACGAAGACTCTTAAGTGCAGCAAGATCAAACTTTCCTAGTTTGTGTAATCTAACAAGATGTACAACTTAATAGACTACCTTCATTTCTAAAGTAGTTTGTTTAGAAAACAAACCCATTCATTGCCGAACACAGTACTGGGTGAAATAAGGCTGTTCTTTTCTCAAAATGAGTTGCTTTCTTACGAACAGTCTTCAGTGCAGCAAGATCAACCTTTCCTAGTTTGTGTAATCTAACAAGATGTACAACTTAGTAGATTAACCACATTGCTAACGTAGTTTGTTTAGATAACAAACACCTTCATTTTCGAACACAGTACTGTGTGAAGTAAGCCAATTCTGTTCTTCAAATGAGCGGTTTTCTCACGAGGAGTCTTCAGTGCAGCAAGATCAAACGTTCCTAGTTTGTGTAATCTAACAAGATATACAACTTAGTAGATGAACCACATTTCTAACGTAGATGGTTTAGAAAACAAACCCATTCATTGCCGAACTCAGTACTGTTTGAAATAAGGCTGTTCTGTTTGCAAAATCAGTTGCTATCTCACGAAGAGTCTTCAGTGCAGCAAGATCAAATTTTCCTAGTTTGTGTAATCTAACAAGATGTACAACTTTGTTGATTAACCACATTTCCAACGTAGTTTGTTTAGAAAACAAACACCTTCATTGCCGAACGCAGTACTGTGTGAAATAAGGCTGTTCTGTTCCCCAAATGGGTTGCTTTCTTACGAAGAGTCTTCAGTGCAGCCAGATCAAAATTTCCTAGTTTGCGTAATCTAACAAGGTGTACAATTTCGTACATTAACCACATGTCTAACGTAGTTTGTTTAGAAAACAAAAACCTTCATTGCCGAACACAGTACTGTGTGAAATAAGCCAGTTATGTTCTCCAAATGAGTTGCTCTCTTACGAAGAGTCTTCACTGCAGCAAGATCAAAGTTTCCTAGTTTGTGTAATCTAAGAAGATGTACCACTTAGAAGATTAACCACATTTCTAACGTAGTTTGTTTTGAAAACAAACACCTTCATTGCCTTTAACACAGTACTGTGTGAAATAAGCCAGTTATGTTCTGCGAATGAGTTGCTTTCTTACTTAAGAGTTTTCAGTGCAGCAAGATCAAACTGTCCTAGTTTGTGTAATCTAACAAGATGTACAACTTAGTAGATTAACCACATTTCTAACGTAGTTTGCTTAGATAACAAACACCTTCATTGCCCAACGCAGTACTGTGTGAAGTAAGCCAGTTCTGTTCTTCAAATGAGTTGCTTTCTTACGAAGAGTCTTCATTGCAGCAAGATGAAACTTTCCTAGTTTGTGTAATCTAACAAGGTATACAACTTAGTAGATTAACCACATTTCGAACGTAGTTTGTTTACAAAACAAACCCATTCATTGCCGAACACAGTACTGTGTGAAATAAGCCAGTTCTATTCTCCAAATGAGTTGCTTTCTTACGAAGAGTGTTCAGTGCACCAAGATCTAATTTTCCTAGTTTGCGTAATCTAACAAAATGGACAACTTAGTAGATTAACCACATTTCTAACGTTGTTTGTTTAGAAAACAAACGCCTTCATTGCCGAACACCGTACTGTGTGAAATAAGGCTGTTCTTTTCCCCAAATGAGTTGCTTTCTTGTGACGAGTCTTCAGTGCAGCAAGATCAAACTTTCCTAATTTGTGTAATCCAGCAAGATGTAGAATTTAGTAGATTAACCATATTTCTAACGTAGTTTGTTTAGAAAACAAACACCTTCATTGCTGAACACAGTACTGTGTGAAATAAGACTGTGTATTCCGCAAATGAGTGGCTTTCTTACGAAGACTCTTCAGTGCAAAAAGATCAAACTTTCCTAGTTTGCGTAATCTAACAGGATGTACAACTTAGTAGATTAACCACATTTCTAACGTAGTTTCTTGAGAAACCAAACACCTTCATTGCCGAACACAGTACTGTGTGAAATAAGCCAGTTCTGTTCTGCAAATGAGTTGCTTTCTTATGAAGAGTCTTCAGTGCAGCAAGATCAAACTTTCCTATTTGCGTAATCTAACAAGATGTACAACTTAGTAGATTAACCACCTTTCTAACGTAGTTTGTTTAGAAAACAAACGCCTTCATTTCCGAACACAGTACTGTGTGAAATAAGGCTGTTCTGTTCCCCAAATGAGTTGCTTTCTTACGAAGAGTCTTCGGTGCAGCAAGATCAAACTTTCCTAGTTTGTGTAATCTAACAAGATGTACAACTTAGAAGATTAACCACATTTCTAACGTAGGTTGTTTAGAAAACAAACACCTTCATTGCCGAACACAGTACTGTGTGAAATAAAGCTGTTCTGTTCCCCAAATGAGTTGCTTTCTTACGAAGAGTCTTCAGTGCAGCAAGATGAAACTTTCCTAGTCTGTGTAATCTAACAAGATGTACAATTTCGTAGATTAACCACATTTCTAACGTAGTTTGTTTTGAAAACAAACACCTTCATTGCCGAAATCAGTACTGTGTGAAATAAGGCTGTTCTGTTCCGCAAATAAGTGGCTTTCTTACGAAGAGTCTTCAGTGCAGCAAGATCAAACATTCCTAGTTTGTGTAATCTAACAAGGTGTATAATTTAATAGATTAACCACATTTCCCACGTACTTTGTTTAGAAAACAAACACCTTCATTGCCGAACAGATTACTGTGTGAAATAAGGCAGTTCTCTTCTCCAAATGAGTTGCTTTCTTACGAAGAGTATTCAGTGCAGCAAGATAAAAGTTTCGTAGTTTGCGTAATCTAAAAAGATGTACAATTTAGTAGATTAACCACATTTCTTACGTAGTTTGTTTAGAAAACAAACACGTTCATTGCCGAACGCAGTACTGTGTGAAATAAGGCTGTTCTGTTCCGCAAATGATTTGCTTTCTTACGAAGAGTATTCAAGTGCAGCAAGATCAAACTTTCTAGTTTGTGCAATGTAACAAGGTGTACAATTTAGTAGATTAACCACATTTCTAACGTAGTTTGTTTAGAAAACAAACACCTTCATTGCCGAACACAGTATTGTGTGAAATAAGCCAGTTCTATTCTCCAAATGAGTTGCTTTCTTACGAAGAGTCTTCAGTGCAGCAAGATCAAACTTTCCTAGTTTGTGTAATCTTACAAGATGTACAGCTTAGTAGATTAACCACATTTCTAACGTAGTTAGTTTAGAAAACAAAGGCCTTCATTGCCGAACACAGTACTGTGTGAAATAAGGCTGTTCTGTTACCCAAATGAGTTGGTTTCTTACGAAGAGTCTTCAGGGCAGCAAGAACAAACTTTCCTAGTTTGTGTAACAAGATGTACAATTTATAGATTAACAATACTTTAGTAGATTACAATTTAGTAGATTCACATTTTCTAGCTTAGTTTGTTTAGAAAACAAACGCATTCATTGCCGAACACAGTACTGTGTGAAATAAGTCTGTTCTGTTCCGCAAACAAGTGGCTTTCTTACGAAGAGTCTTCAGTGCAGCAAGATCAAACTTTCCTAGTTTGTGTAATATAACAAGGTGTAAAATTTAATAGATTAACCACATTTCCAACGTAGTTTGTTTAGAAAAAAACACCTTCATTTTAACACAGTACTGTGTGAAATAAGGCAGTTCTCTTCTCCAAATGAGTTGCTTTCTTACCAAGAGTATTCAGTGCAGCAAGATCAAAGTTTCCTAGTTTGCGTAATCTAACAAGGTGTTCAATTTAGTAGATTAACGACATTTTTTAACGTAGTTTGTTTAGAAAACAAACGCCCTCATTGCCGAACACAGTACTGTGTGAAATAAGGCTTGTCATTTCCCAAATGAGTTGCTTTCTTACGAAGACTCTTCAGTGCAGCAAGATCAAAGTTTCCTAGTTTGTGTTATGTAACAAGATGTAGAATTTAGTAGATTAACTCCATTTCTAAAGTAGTTCGTTTAGAAAACAAACACCTTCATTGCCGAACGCAGTACTGTTTGAAATAAGGCTTTTCTGTTCCGCAAATGAGTGGCTTTCTTACGAAGAGCCTTCAGTGCAGCAAGATGAAACATTCCTAGTTTTTGTAATCTAACAAGGTATACAATTTAGTAGATTAACCACATTTCTAACGTAGTTTGTTTAGAAAAAAAACACCTTCATTGCCGAACACAGTACTGTGTGAAATAAGCCAGTTCTGTTCTCCAAATGAGTTGCTTTCTTACGAAGACTCTTCAGTGCAGCAAGATCAAAGTTTCCTAGTTTGCGTAATCTAACAAGTTGTTCAACTTAGTAGATTAACCACATTTCTAACGTAGTTTCTTTAGAAAACAAACGCCTTCATGCCAAACACAGTACTGTGTGAAATAAGGCTGTTCTGTTCCCCAAATGAGTTGCTTTCTCACGAAGAGTCTTCAGTGCAGCAAGATCAAACTTTCCTAGTTTGTATAATCTAACAAGATGTACAACTTAGTAGATTAACCACATTTCTAACGTAGTTTGTTTAGAAAACAAACGCCTTCATTGCCGAACACAGTACTGTGTGAAATAAGGCTGTGTGTTCCGAAAATGAGTGCCTTTCTTACGAAGAGTCTTCAGTGCAGCAAGATCAAACTTTCCTAGTTTGTGTAATCTAACAAGATGTACAACTTAGTAGATTAACCACAATTCTAACTTAGTTTGTTTACACAACAAATGCCTTCATTGCCGGACACAGTACTGTGTGAAAGAAGAAAGTTCTGGTCTGCAAATGAGTTGCTTTCTTACGAAAGAGTCTTCAGTGCAGCAATATCAAACTTTCCTAGTTTGCCTAATCTAACAAGATGTACAACTTAGTATATTAACCACATTTCTAACGTAGTTTGTTTACACAACAAACGCCTTCATTGCCGAACACAGTACTGTGTGAAATAAGGCTGTTCTGTTCCCCAAATCAGTGGCTTTCTTACGAAGAGTCTTCAGTGCAGCAAGATCAAACTTTCCTAGTTTGTGTAATGTAACAAAGTGTACAATTTAATAGATTAACCACATTTCTAACGTAGTTTATTTAGAAAACAAACGCCTTCATTGCCGAACACAGTACTGTGTGAAATAAGGCTGTTCATTCCCCAAATGAGTTGATTTCTTACGAAGAGTCTTTAGTGCAGCAAGATCAAACTTTCCTAGTTTGTGTAATCTAACAAGATGTAGAATTTATTAGATTAACCACATTTCTAACATAGTTTGTTTAGAAAACAAACACCTTCATTGCCAAACACAGTACTGTGTGAAAGAAGGCTGTTCTGTTCCGCAAATGAGTGGCTTTCTTACGAAGAGTCTTCAGTGCAGCAAGATCAAACTTTCCTAGTTTGTGTAATCTAACAAGATGTACAACTTAGTAGATTAACCACATTTTAAACCTAGTTTGTTTAGAAAACAAACACCTTCACTGCCGAACACAGTACTGTGTGAAATAAGCCAGTTCTGTTCCGCAAATGATTTGCTTTCTTACGAAGACTCTTCAGTGCAGCAAGAGCAAACATTCCTAGTTTGTGTAATCTAACAAGATGTACAAGTTAGTAGATTAACCACATTTCTAACTAAGTTTGTTTAGAAAACAAACACCTTCATTGCGGAACACAGTACTGTGTGAAATAAGGCTGATCTGTTCTGCAAATGAGTTGCTTTCTTAAGAAGAGTCTTCAGTGCAGCAAGATCACACTTTCCTAGTTTGTGTAATCTAACAAGATGTACAACTTAGTAGATTAACCACATTTCTCACGTAGTTTGTTTACAAAACAAACGCCTTTCATTGCCGAACACAGTACTCTGTGAAATAAGGCTGTTCTGTTTCCCAAATGAGTTGCTTTCTTACGAAGAGTCTTCAGTGCAGGAAGATCAAACTTTCCTAGTTTGTGTAATCTAACAAGATGTACAACTTAGTAGATTAACCACATTTCTAAAGTAGTTTGTTTAGAAAACAAACGCCTTCATTGCCGAACACAGTACTGTGTGAAATAAGGCTGTTCTGTTCCCCAAATGAGTTGCTTTCTTACGAAGACTCTTCAGTGCTGCAAGAGAAAACATTCCTAGTTTGTGTAATCTAACAAGATGTGGAATTTAGTAGATTAACCACATTTCTAACGTAGTTCGTTTAGAAAACAAACACCTTCATTGCCGAACGCAGTACTGTGTTATATAAGGCTGTTCTGTTCCGCAAATGAGTTGCTTTCTTAAGAAGAGTCTTCAGTGCAGTAAGATCAAACTTTCCTTGTTTGTGTAATCTCAGAAGGTGTACAATTTAGTAGAATAACCACATTTCTAACGTAGTTTGTTTAGAAAACAAACGCCTTCATTGCCGAACACAGTACTGTTTGAAATAAGCCAGTTCTGTTTTCCAAATGAGTTGCTTTCTTACGAAGAGTCTTCAGTGCAGCACGATGAAAGTTTCCTAGTTTGTGTAATCTAACAAGATGTAAAACTTAGTAGATTAACCACATTTCTAACCAAGTTTGTTTAGAAAACAAACACCTTCATTGCCGAACACAGTACTGTGTGAAATAAGGCTGATCTGTTCTGCAAATGAGTTGCTTTCTTAAGAGGAGTCTTCAGTGCAGCAAGATGAAACTTTCCTAGTTTGTGTAATCTAACAAGATGTACAACTTAGTAGATTAACCACATTTCTATCGTACTTTCTTTAGAAAACAAACACCTTCATTGCGAGCAGTACTGTGTGAAGTAAGCCAGTTCTGTTCTACAAATGAGTTGCTTTCTTACGAAGAGTCTTCAGTGCAGCAAGATCAAACTTTCCTAGTTTGTGTAATCTAACAAGATGTACAACTTAGTAAATTAACCACATTTCTAACATAGTTTTTTTAGAAAACAAACACCTTCATTGACAAACACAGTACTGTGTGAAATAAGCCAGTTTTGTTCTGCGAATGAGTTGGTTTCTTACGAAGAGTCTTCAGTGCAGCAAGATCAAACTTTCGTAGTTTGTGTAATCTAACAAGATGTACAACTTAGTAGATTAACCACATTTCTAACGAAGTCAGTTTAGAAAACAAACACCTTCATTGCCGAACACAGTACTTTGTGAAATAAGGCTGCTCTGTTCGCCAAATGAGTTGCTTTCTTACAAAGAGTCTTCAGGGCAGCAAGATCAAACTTTCCTAGTTTTTGTAATCTAAGAAGATGTGCAACGTAGTAGATTAACCACATTTGTAACGTAGTTTGTTCACATCACAAACACTTTCAGTGCCGAACGCAGTACTGTGTGAAGTAAGCCAGTACTGTTCTTCAAGTGAGTTGCGTTCTTACGAAGAGTCTTCAGTGCAGCAAGAACAAACTTTCCTAGTTTGTGTAATCTAACAAGATATACAACTTAGTAGACTAAAAACATTTCGAACGTAGTTTGTTTAAAAAACAAACCCATTCAATTGCCGAACACAGTACTGTGTGAAATAAGGCTGTTCTGTTCTCGAAATCAGTTGCTTTTTACGAAGACTCTTCAGTGCAGCAAGATCAAACTTTCCTAGTTTGTGTAATCTAACAAGATATACAACTTAGTAGATTAACCACATTTCTAACGTAGTTTGTTTAGAAAACAAACACCTTCATTGCCGAACACAGTACTTTCTGAAATAATCCAGTTCTGTTCTGCGAATGCGTTGTTCTCTTACGAAGAGTATTCAGTGCAGCAAGATCAAACTATCCTAGTTTGTGTAATCTAACAAGATTTTCAACTTAGTAGATTAACCAGATTTTCTAACGTAGTTTGTTTAGAAAACAAACGCCTTAACTGCCGAACACAGTACTCTGTGAAATAATCCAGTTCTGTTCTGCGAATGAGTTGGTTTCACGCAGAGTCTTCATTGCAGCAAGATCAAACTTTCCTAGTTTGTGGAATCTAACAAGATGTACAACTTAGTAGGTTAACCACATTTCTAACGTAGTTTGTTCAGAAAAAACACCTTCATTGCCGAACACAGTACTGTGTAAAATAAGGCTGTTCTGTTCCCCATATGAGTTTCTTTCTTACGAAGAGTCTTCAGGGCAGCAAGATCAAACTTTCCTAGTTTGTGTAATCTAACAAGATGTACAACTTAGTAGATTAACCACATTTCTAACGTAGTTTGTTTAGATAACAAACACCTTCATTGCCGAACGCAGTACTGTGTGAAGTAAGCCAGTTCTGTTGTTCAAATGAGTTGCTTTCTTACGAAGATCTTTCAGTGCAGCAAGATCAAACTTTCCTAGTTTGTGTAATCTAGCAAAATATACAACTTAGTAGATTAAACACATTTCGAAGGTAGTTTGTTTAGAAAACAAACACCATTCATTGCTGAACACAGTTCTGTGTGAAATAACGCTGTTCTGTTCCCCAAATGAGTTGCTTCCCTACGAAGACTCTTCAGGGCAGCAAGATCAAACTTTCCTAGTTTGTGTAATCTAACAAGATGTAGAATTTAGTAGGTTAACCACATTTCTAACTTAGTTTGTTTAGAAAACAAACGCCTTTATTGCCGATCGCAGTACTGTGTGAAATAAGGCAGTTCTGTTCCCCAAATGAGTTGCTTTCTTACGAAGAGTCATCAGGGCAGCAAGATCAAACTTTCCTAGTTTGTGTAATTTAACAAGATGTTCAACTTAGTAGATTAAGCAGATTTCTAACGTAGTTTGTTTAGAAAACAAACAACTTCATTGGCCAACACAGTACTGTGTGAAAAAGGACTGTTCTGTTTCCCAAATGAGTTGCTTTCTTACGAAGATTCTTCAGTGGAGCAAGATCAAACTTTCCTAGTTTGTGTAATCTAACAAGATGTACATCTTAGTAGATTAACCACATTTCTAACGTAGTTAGTGTAGAAAACAAACACTTTCAATGCCGAACGCAGTACTGTGTGAAGTAATCCAGTTCTGTTCTACAAATGGGTTGCTTTCTTACGAAGAGTCTTCAGTGCAGCAAGGTCAAACTTTCCTAGTTTGTGTAAACTAACAAGATGTACATCTTAATAGACTACCTTCATTTCCAAAGTAGTTTGTTTAGAAAACAAACCCATTCATTGCCGAACACAGTACTGTGTGAAATAAGGCTGTTCTGTTCCCCAAATGAGTTCCTTTCTTAACAAGACTCTTCATTGCAGCAAGATCAAACTTTCCTAGTTTGTGTAATCTAACAAGATGTACAACTTAGTAGATAAACCACATTTCTAACGTAGTTTGTTTAGAAAACAAACAACTTCATTGCCGAAAACAGTACTGTGTGAAAAAGGGCTGTTCTGTTCCCCAAATGAGTTGCTTTCTTACGAAGATTCTTCAGTGGAGCAAGATCAAACTTTCCTAGTTTGTGTAATCTAACAAGATGTACATCTTAGTAGATTTACCACATTTCTAACGTAATTTGTTTAGAAAACATACGCCTTCATTGTCGAACACAGTACTATCTGAAATAAGGCTGTTCTGTTCCCGAAATCAATTGCTTTCATGAGAAGAGTCTTCAGGGCAGCAAGATCAAACTTTCCTAGTTTTTGTAATCTAACAAGATGTACATCTTAATAGACTACCTTCATTTCTAAAGTAGTTTGTTTAGAAAACAAACCCATTCATTGCCGAACACAGTACTGTGTGAAATAAGGCTGTTCTGTTCCCCAAATGAGTTCCTTTCTTAAGAATACTTTTCATTGCAGCAAGATCAAACTTTCCTAGTTTGTGTAATCTAACAAGATGTACAACTTAGTAGATAAACCACATTTCTAACGTAGTTTGTTTAGAAAACAAACACCTTCATCATTGAACAGAGTACTGTGTGAAATAAGCCAGTTCTATTCTCCAAATGAGTTGCTTTCTTACGAAGAGTCTTCAGTGGAGCAAGATCAAACTTTCCTAGTTTGTGTAATCTAACAAGATGTACAACTTAGTAGATTCACCACATTTCCAAAGTAGTTTGTTGAGAAAACAAACCCATTCATTGCTGAACACAGTTCTGTGTGAAATAAGGCTGTTCTGTTCCCCAAATCAGTTGCTTTCTTACGAAGAGTCTTCAGTGCAGCAAGATCAAACTTTCCTAGTTTGTGTAATCTGACAAGATGTACAAATTAGTAGATTAACCACATTTCTAACGTAGTTTGTTTAGAAAACAAACACCTTCATTGCCGAACACAGTACTGTGTGAAATAAGCCAGTTCTGTTCTGCAAATGAGATGCTTTCTTACCAAGAGTCTTCAGTGTAGCAAGATCAAACTTTCCTAGTTTGTGTAATCTAACAAGATGTACAACTTAATAGACTACCTTCATTTCTAAAGAAGTTTGTGTAGAAAACAAACCCATTCATTGCCAAACACAGTACTGTGTGAAATAAGGCTGTTCTGTTCCCCAAATGAGCTGCTTTCTTACGAAGACTGTTCAATGAAGCAACATCAAACTTTCCTATTTTATGTAATCTAACAAGATGTACAACTTCGTAGATTAACCACATTTCTATCATACTTTCTTTAGAAAACAAACACCTTCATTGCCGAACGCAGTACTGTGTGAAGTAAGCCAGTTCTGTTCTACAAATGAGTTGCTTTCTTACGAAGAGTCTTCAGTGCAGCAAGATCAAACTTTCCTAGTTTGTGTAATCTAACAAGATGTACAACTTAGTAAATTAACCACATTTCTAACGTAGTTTGTTTAGAAAACAAACACCTTCATTGACGAACACAGTACTGTTGAAATAAGCCAGTTCTGTTCTGCGAATGAGGTGGTTTCTTACAAAGAGTCTTCAGTGCAGCAAGATCAAACTTTCGTAGTTTGTGTAATCTAACAAGATGTACAACTTAGTAGATTAACCACATTTCTAACGAAGTCTGTTTAGAAAACAAACGCCTTCATTGCGAACACAGTACTTTGTGAAATAAGGCTGTTCTGTTCGCCAAATGAGTTGCTTACTTACAAAGATTCTTCAGGGCAGCAAGATCAAACTTTCCTAGTTTTTGTAATGTAACAAGATGTACAACGTAGTAGATTAACCACATTTCTAACGTAGTTTGTTCAGATCACAAACACTTTCATTGCCGAACGCAGAACTGTGTGAAGTAAGCCAGTACTGTTCTTCAAGTGAGTTGCTTTCTTGAAAGAGTCTTCAGTGCAGCAAGAACAAACTTTCCTAGTTTGTGTAATCTAACAAGATATACAACTTAGTAGATTAAAAACATTTGAACGTAGTTTGTTTAAAAAACAAACCCATTCATTGCCGAACACAGTACTGTGAAAATAAGGCTGTTCTGTTCTCGAAATCAGTTGCTTTCTTACGAAGACTCTTCAGTGCAGCAAGATCAAACTTTCCTAGTTTGTGTAATCTAACAAGATGTACAACTTAATAGACTACCTTCATTCCTAAAGTAGTTTGTTTAGAAAACAAACACCTTCATTGCCGAACACAGTACTGTTTGAAATAAGCCAGTTCTGTTCTCCAAATGAGTTGCTTTCTTACGAAGAGTCTTCAGTGCAGCAAGATCAAACTTTCCTACTTTGTGTAATCTAACAAGATGTACAACTTAATAGACTACCATCATTTCTAAAGTAGTTTGTTTAGAAAACAAACGCCTTCATTGCCGAACACAGTACTATGTGAAATAAGGCTGTTCTGTTCCCCAAATGAGTTGCTTTCTTACGAAGAGTCTTCAGGGCAGCAAGATCAAACTTTCCTGGTTTGTGTAATCTAACAAGATGTACAACTTAGTAGATTAACCACATTTCTAATGCAGTTTGTTTAGAGAACAAACACCTTATTGCCAAACACAGGACTGTGTGAAATAAGCCAGTTCTGTTCTGCAAATGAGTTGCTTTCTTACGAAGAGTCTTCAGTGCAGCAAGCAAGATCAAATGTTCTTAGTAGATTTGTGTCATCTAACAAGATGTTCAACAGTAGATTAACAAAGATTTCTAAGAGTCTTCAGTGCAGCAAGTTTGTTTTGTAAAAATGTACTAATAGACCTTCATTGTTTAGAAACACATTACTGTGTGAAAATACCCTGTGAAATAGTTCTGTTCCCAAATGAGTTGCTTTCTTACGAAGAGTCTTCAGTGAAGCAAGATCAAACTTTCCTAGTTTTTGTAATCTAACAAGATGTACAACTTAGTAGATTAACCACATTTCTAAAGTAGTTTGTTTGAAAACAAACACCTTCATTGCAAAACAGTACTGTGTGAATAAAGGCTGTTTGTTAGAAATGAGTTGCTTTCTTACGAAGAGTCTTCAGTACAGCAAGATCAAAGGTTTTTAGTTTGTTAATCTAAAATCATGTACAATTTAGTAGATTAACTTCATTTCTAACGTAGTCTAGAAAACAAAAGATCAAACTTTGTGTGAAATAAGGTTGTTCTGTTAACAAGAGTTGCTTTACAAGAGTCTTCAGTGCAGCAAGATCAAACAACTTAGTAGATTAACTTTCATTTCTAACGTAGTTTGCATTTCTAACAGTGCAGCAAGTAGTTTGTGTTTTACAACTTAGTAGATTAAAAACACATTGTAGATTTAGAAAACAAACACCTTCATTGCCAAACACAGTACTGTGTGAATGAAGGCTGTTCTGTTCACAAGATCAAAATGAGTTGCTGTCTTCATTGCCCAAGAGTCTTCATGAAGGCAGCAAGATCAAACTTTCCTAGTTTGTGTAATCTAACAACATGTACAATTTAGTAGATTAACCACATTTCTAACGTTGTTTCTTTCAAAACAAACGCCTTCATTGCCAAACACAGTGCTGTGTGAAATAAGGCTGTTCTGTTCTTCAAATGAGTTGCTTTCTTACGAAGACTCTTCAGTGCAGCAAGATCAAACTTTCCTAGTTTGTGTAATTTAACAAGATGTACAATTTAGTAGATTCACCACATTTCTAAAGTAGTTTGTTTAGATAACAAATACTTTCAATGCCGAACACAGTACTGTGTGAAGTAAACCAGTTCTGTTCTTCAAATGAGTTGCTTTCTTACGAAGAGTCTTCATTGCAGCAAGATCAATCTTTGCTAGTTTGTATAATCTAACAAGATATAAAGCTTAGTAGATTAAAAACATTGCGAACGTAGTTTATTTAGAAAACAAACACATTCATTGCCGAACACAGTACTGTGTGAAATAAGGCTGTTCTGTTCCCCAAACGAGTTGCTTTCTTACGAAGATTCGACAGTGCAGCAACATCAATGTTGCTATGACTACCATCATTTCTAAAGGAGATTGTTTAGAAAACAAACGCCTTCATTGCCCAAGGCAGTACTGGGTGAAGTAAGCCAGTTCTGTTCTTCAAATGAGTTGCTGTCTTACGAAGAGTCTTCAGTGCAACAAGATCAAACTTTCCTAGTTTGTGTAATCTGACAAGATGTACAACTTAATTGACAACCTTCATTTCTAAAGTACTTTGTTTAGAAAACAAACCCATTGATTGCCGAACACAGTACTGTGTGAAATAAGGCTGTTCTGTTCCCCAAATGAGTTGCTTTCTTACAAAGACTCTTCAGTGCAGCAAGATCAAACTTTCCTAGTTTGTGTAATCTAACAAGATGTACAACTTAGTAGATTAACCACATTTGCAACGTAGTTTGTTTAGATAACAAATACTTTCAATGCCGAACGCAGTACTGTGTGAAGTAAGCCATTTCTGTTCTTCAAATGAGTTGCTTGCTCACGAAGAGTCTTCATTGCAGCAAGATCATTCTTTCCTAGTTTATGTAATCTAACAAGATATACAACTTAGTAGATTAAATACATTTCGAAGGTAGTTCGTTTAGAAAACAAAACCCTTCATTGCCGAACACAGTACTGTGTGAAATAAGGCTGTTCTGTTCCCCAAATGAGTTTCTTTCTTACGAAGAGTCTTCAGGGCAGCAAGATCAAACTTTCCTAGTTTGTGTAATCTAACAAGATGTACAGTTTAGTAGATTAACCACATTTCTAACGTAGTTTGTTTAGATAACAAACACCTTCATTGCCGAATGCAGTACTGTGTGAAGTAAGCCAGAATTGTTCTTCAAATGAGTTGCGTGCTTACAAAGAGTCTTCAGTGCAGCAAGATCAAACTTTCCTAGTTTGTGTATTCTAACAAGATGTACAACTTAATAGACTACCTTCATTTCTAAAGTAGTTTGTTTAGAAAACAAACCCATTCATTGCCAAACACAGTACTGTGTGAAATAAGGCTGTTCTGTTCCCCAAATGCGTTGCTTTCTTAAGAAGACACTAAATTGCAGCAAGATCAAACTTTCCTATTTTGTGTAATCTAACAACATGTACAAATTAGTAGATTAACCACATTTCTAACGTCGTTTGTTTAGAAAACAAACACCTTCATTGCCGAACACAGTACTGTGTGAAATAAGGCTCTTCTGTTCCCCAAATGAGTTTCTTTCTTACGAAGAGTCTTCAGGGCAGCAAGATCACTTTCCTAGTTTGTGTAATCTAACAAGATGTACAACTTAGTAGATTAACCACATTTCTAACGTAGTTTGTTTAGATAACAAACACCTTCATTGCCGAATGCAGTACTGTGTGAAGTGTAGGATCTGATCTGTTCTTCAAATGAGTTGCTTTCTTACAAAGAGTCTTCAGGGCAGCAAGATCAAACTTTGCTAGTTTGTGTAATCTAACAAGATATACAACTTAGTAGATTTACACATTTCGAAGGTAGTTTGTTTAGAAAACAAACCCATTCATTGCCGAACACAGTTCTGTGTGAAATAAGGCTGTTCTGTTCCCCAAATCAGTTGCTTTTTTACGAAGAGTCTTCAGTGCAGGAAGATCAGACTTTCCTAGTTTGTGAAATCTAACAAGATGTACAATTTAGTAGATTAAACACAGTTGTAACGTAGTTGTTTAGAAAACAAACACCTTCATTGCCGAACAGAGTACTGAGTGAAATAAGCCAGTTCTGTTCTTCGATTGAGTTGCTTTCTTACGAAGAGTCTTCAGTGCACCACGATCAAACTCTCCTAGTTTGTGTAATGTTACAAGATGTACAACTTAATAGACTACCTTCATTTCTAAAGAAGTTTGTGGAGAAAATAAACCCATTCATTGCCGAACACAGTAGTGTGTGAAATAAGGCTGTTCTGTTCCCCAAATGAATTGCTTTCTTACGAAGACTCTTCAGTGCAGCAACATCAAACTTTCCTGGTTTGTGTAATCTAACAAGATGTACAACTTAGTAGATTAACCACATTTCTAACGTAGTTTGTTTAGAAAGCAAACACCTTCATTGCCGAACACAATACTGTGTGAAATAAGGCTGTTATGTTCCCCAAATGAGTTGCTTTTTACGAAGAGTCTTCAGGGCACCAAAATCAAACTTTCCTAGTTTGTGTAATCTAATAAGATGTACAACTTTGTAGATTAACCACATTTCTAACGTAGTTTGTTTAGAGAACAAACACCTTCATTGCCGAACGCAGTACTGTGTGAAGTAAGCCAGTTCTGCTCTTCAAATGAGTTGCTTTCTTACAAAGAGTCTTCAGTGCAGCAAGAGCAAACTTTCCTAGTTTGTGTAATCTAACAAGATATACAACTTAGTAGATTACACACATTTCGAACGTAGTTTGTTTAGAAAACAAACCCGTTCATTGCCGAACACAATACTGTGTGAAATGAGGCTGTTCTGTTCATGAAATCAGTTGCTTTCTTATGAAGAGGCTTCAGTGCAGCAAGATCAAAGTTTCCTAGTTTGTGTAATCTAACAAGATATACAACATAATAGATTAACCACATTTTTAACGTAGTTTGTTTAGAAAACAAACACCTTCATTGCCGAAAACAGTACTGTGTGAAAGAAGCCAGTTCTGTTCTGCAAATGAGTTGCTTTCTTACGAAGAGCCTTCAGTGCAGCAAGATAAAACTTTCCTAGTTTGTGTAATCTAACAAGATGTACAACATAATAGATTAACCATATTTTTAACGTAGTTTGTTTATAAAACAAACACCTTCATTGCCGAACACAGTACTGTGTGAAACAAGCCCGTTCTGTTCTACAAATGAGTTGCTTTCTTACGAAGAGTCTTCAGTGCAGCAAGATCAAACTTTTGTAGTTTGTGTAATCAAACAAGATGTACAACTTAATAGACTACCTTCATTTCTAAAGTAGTTTGTTTAGAAAACAAACCCATTCATTGCCGAATACAGTACTGCGTGAAATAAGGCTGTTCTATTCCCCAAATGAGATGCTTTCTTACAAAGAGTCTTCAGTGCAGCAAGATCAAACTTTCCTAATTTGTGTAATCTAACAAGATGTACAATTTAGTAGATTAACCACATTATTAACGTAGTTTGTTTAGAAAACAAACCCCTTCATTGCCGAACACAGTACTGTGTGAAATAAGCCAGTTCTGTTCTCCAAATGAGTTGCTTTCTTTCGAAGAGTCTTCAGTGCAGCAAGATCAAACTTTCCTAGTTTGTGTAATCTAACAAGATGTACAACTTAGTAGATTAACCACATTTCTAACGTAGTTTGTTTAGAAAACAAACACTTTCATTGCCGAACACAGTACTGTGTGAAGTAAGCCAGTTCTGTTCTTCAAATGAGTTGCTTTCGTCCCAAGAGTCTTCAGTGCAGCAAGATCAAACTTTCCTAGTTTGTGTAATCTAACAGGATGTACAACTTAATAGACTACCTTCATTTCTAAAGTAGTTTGTTTAGAAAACAAACCCATTCATTGCCGAACACAGTACTGTGTGAAATAAGGCTGTTCTGTTCCCCAAATGAGTTGCTTTCTTACAAAGAGTCCTCAGTGCAGCAAGATCAAACTTTCCTAGTTTGTGTAATCTAACAAGATATACAACTAAGTAGATTAAACACATTTCGAAGGTAGTTTGTTTAGAAAACAAACCCACACATTGCCAAACACAGTTCTGTGTGAAATAAGGCTGTTCCATTCGCCAAATGAATTGCTTTCTTATGAAGAGTCTTCAGTGCAGCAAGATCAAACTTTCCTAGTTTGTGTAATCTATCAAGATGAACAACTAAGTGTAGATTAACCACATTTCTAACGCAGTTTCATTAGAAAACAAACACCTTCATTGCCGAACAGAGTACTGTGTGAAATAAGCCAGTTCTGTTCTGCGAATGATATGCTTTCTTACGAAGAGTTTTCAGTGCAGCAAGATCAAACTTTCCTAGTTTGTGTAATCTAACAACATGTTCAACTTAGTAGATTAATCAGTTTTCTAACGTAGTTTGTTCAGAAAACAAACGCCTTCATTGCCGAACACAGTACTGTGAGAAATAAGGCTGTTTTGTTCCCCAAATGAGATGCTTTCTTACGAAGACTCTTCAGTGCAGAAAGATCAAACTTTCCTAGTTTGTGTAATCTAACAAGATGTACAACTTAGTAGATTAACCACATTTCTAACGTAGTTTGTTTAGAAAACAAACGCCTTCATTGCCGAACACAGTACTGTGTGAAATAAGGCTGTTCTATTCCCCAAATGAGTTGCTTTCTTACAAAGAGTCTTCAGTGCAGCAAGATCAAACTTTCCTAATTTGTGTAATCTAACAAGATGTACAATTTAGTAAATTAACCACATTGTTAACGTAGTTTGTTTAGAAAACAAACCCCTTCATGGCCGAACACAGTACTGTGTGAAATAAGCCAGTTCTGTTCTCCAAATGAGTTGCTTTCTTTCGAAGAGTCTTCAGTGCAGCAAGATCAAACTTTCCAAGTTTGTGTAATCTAACAAGATGTACAACTTAATAAACTACCATCATTTCTAAAATAGTTTCTTTAGAAAACAAACCCATTCATTGCCGAACACAGTACTGTGTGAAATGAGGCTGTTCTGTTCCCAAAATGAGTTGCTTTCTTACGAAGAGTCTTCAGTGCAGCAAGATCAAAGTTTCCTAGTTTGTGTAATCTAACAAGATGTACAACTTAGTAGATAAACCACATTTCTAACGTAGTTTTTTTAGAAAACAAACAACTTCATTGCCGAACACAGTACTGTGTGAAATAATGCTGTTCTGTTCCCCTAATGAGTTGCTTTCTTACGAATAGTCTTCAGTGCAGCAAGATCAAAGTTTCCTAGTTTGTGTAATCTAACAAGATGTACAACTTCATAGACTACGTTCATTTCTAAAGAAGTTTGTGTAGAAAACATACCCATTCATTGCCGAACACAGTACTGTTTGAAATAAGCCAGTTCTGTTCTCCAAATGAGTTGCTTTCTTACGAAGAGTCTTCAGTGCAGCAAGATCAAACTTTTGTAGTTTGTGTAATCAAACAAGATGTACAACTTAATAGACTACCGTCATTTCTAAAGTAGTTTGTTTAGAAAACAAACCCATTCATTGCCGAATACAGTACTGCGTGAAATAAGGCTGTTCTATTCCCCAAATGAGATGCTTTCTTACAAAGAGTCTTCAGTGCAGCAAGATCAAACGTTCCTAATTTGTGTAATCTAACAAGATGTACAATTTAGTAGATTAACCACATTATTAACTTAGTTTGTTTAGAAAACAAACCCCTTCATTGCCGAACACAGTACTGTGTGAAATAAGCCAGTTCTGTTCTCCAAATGAGTTGCTTTCTTTCGAAGAGTCTTCAGTGCAGCAAGATCAAACTTTCCTAGTTTGTGTAATCTAACAAGATGTACAACTTAGTAGATTAACCACATTTCTAACGTAGTTTGTTTAGAAAATAAACACTTTCATTGCCGAACACAGTACTGTGTGAAGTAAGCCAGTTCTTTTCTTCAAATGAGTTGCTTTCTTCCCAAGAGTCTTCAGTGCAGCAAGATCAAACTTTCCTAGTTTGTGTAATCTAACAGGATGTACAACTTAATAGACTACCTTCATTTCTAAAGTAGTTTGTTTAGAAAACAAACCCATTCATTGCCGAACACAGTACTGTGTGAAATAAGGCTGTTCTGTTCCCCAAATGAGTTGCTTTCTTACAAAGAGTCCTCAGTGCAGCAAGATCAAACTTTCCTAGTTTGTGTAATCTAACAAGATATACAACTAAGTAGATTAAACACATTTAAAGGTAGTTTGTTTAGAAAACAAACCCACACATTGCCAAACACAGTTCTGTATGAAATAAGGCTGTTCCATTCTGCCAAATGAATTGCTTTCTTATGAAGAGTCTTCAGTGCAGCAAGATCAAACTTTCCTAGTTTGTGTAATCTATCAAGATGAACAACTAAGTAGATTAACCACATTTCTAACGCAGTTTCATTAGAAAACAAACACCTTCATTGCGAACAGAGTACTGTGTGAAATAAGCCAGTTCTGTTCAAATGATGATATGCTTTTTCTTACGAAGAGTTTTCAGTGCAGCAAGATCAAACTTTCCTAGTTTGTGTAATCTAACAACATGTTCAACTTAGTAGATTAATCAGTTTTCTAACGTAGTTATTTCAGAAAACAAACGCCTTCATTGCCGAACACAGTACTGTGAGAAATAAGTCTGTTTTGTTCCCCAAATGAGATGCTTTCTTACGAAGACTCTTCAGTGCAGAAAGATCAAACTTTCCTAGTTTGTGTAATCTAACAAGATGTACAACTTAGTAGATTAACCACATTTCTAACGTAGTTTGTTTAGAAAACAAACGCCTTCATTGCCGAACACAGTACTGTTTGAAATAAGGCTGTTCTATTCCCCAAATGAGTTGCTTTCTTACAAAGAGTCTTCAGTGCAGCAAGATCAAACTTTCCTAATTTGTGTAATCTAACAAGATGTACAATTTAGTAAATTAACCACATTGTTAACGTAGTTTGTTTAGAAAACAAACCCCTTCATGGCCGAACACAGTACTGTGTGAAATAAGCCAGTTCTGTTCTCCAAATGAGTTGCTTTCTTTCGAAGAGTCTTCAGTGCAGCAAGATCAAACTTTCCAAGTTTGTGTAATCTAACAAGATGTACAACTTAATAAACTACCATCATTTCTAAAATAGTTTGTTTAGAAAACAAACCCATTCATTGCCGAACACAGTACTGTGTGAAATGAGGCTGTTCTGTTCCCAAAATGAGTTGCTTTCTTACGAAGAGTCTTCAGTGCAGCAAGATCAAAGTTTCCTAGTTTGTGTAATCTAACAAGATGTACAACTTAGTAGATAAACCACATTTCTAACTGTAGTTTTTTTAGAAAACAAACAACTTCATACAACCCAATAGAACACATTTACTGTGTAGAAAAATAATGCTGTTCTGTTCCCCTAATGAGTTGCTTTCTTTGAATAGTCTTCAGTGCAGCAAGATCAAAGTTTCCTAGTTTGTGTAATCTACTAACAAGATGTACAATTTTCATAGACTTCACGTTCATTTCTAAAAAGTTTGTGTAGAAAGATCTTGTATCAACCATTCATTGTGTAATCTAATGTAACAACAGTACTGTGTGAAATAAGCCAGTTCTGTTCCCCAAATGAGATGCTTTCTTACGAAGACTCTTCAGTGCAGCAAGATCAAACTTTCCTAGTTTGTGTAATCTATCAAGATGTACAAATTAGTAGATTAACCACATTTCTAACGCAGTTTGATTGAAAACAAACACCTTCATTGCCAAACACAGTACTGTGTGAAATAAGCCAGTTCTGTTCTGCGAATGATTTGCTTTCTTACGAAGAGTTTTCAGTGCAGCAAGATCAAACTTTCCTAGTTTGTGTAATCTAACAAGATGTTTAACTTAGTAGATTAATCAGATTTCTAACGTAGTTTGTTTAGAAAACAAACGCCTTCATTGCCGAACACAGTACTGTGTGAAATAAGGCTGTTCTATTCCCCAAATGAGTTGCTTTCTTACGAAGAGTCTTCAGTGCAGCAAGATCAAACTTTCCTAGTTTGTGTAATCTAACAAGATGTACAACTTAGTAGATTAACCCCATTTCTAACGTAGTTTGTTTAGAAAACTAACACCTTCATTGCCGAACGCAGTACTTTGTGAAGTAAGCCAGTTCTGTTCTACAAATGAGTTGCTTTCTTACGAAGAGTCTTCAGTGCAGCAATATCAAACGTTAATCGTTTGTGTAATCTAACAAGATATACAACTTAATAAACTACCTTCATTTCTAAAGTACTTTGTGTAGAAAACAAACGCATTCATTGCTAAACACAGTACTGTGTGAAATAAGGCTGTTTTGTTCCCCAAATGAGATGCTTTCTTACGAAGACTCTTCAGTGCAGCAAGATCAAAGTTTCCTAGTTTGTGTAATCTAACAAGATGTACAACTTAGTAGATAAACCACATTTCTAACGTAGTTTGTTTAGAAAACAAACACCTTCATTGCCGAACACAGTACTGTGTGAAATAATGCTGTTCTGTTCCCGAAATGAGTTGCTTTCTTACGAATAGTCTTCAGTGCAGCAAGATCAAACTTTCCTAGTTCGTGTAATCTAACAAGATGTACAACTTCACAGACTACGTTCATTTCTAAAGACATTTGTGTAGAAAACAAACGCATTCATTGCTAAACACAGTACTGTGTGAAATAAGGCTGTTTTGTTCCCCAAATGAGATGCTTTCTTACGAAGACTCTTCAGTGCAGAAAGATCAAACTTACCTAGTTTGTGTAATCTAAGAAGATGTACAACTTAGTAGATTAACCACATTTCTAACGTAGTTTGTTTAGAAAACAAACACCTTCATTGCCGAACAGAGTACTGTGTGAAATAAGCCAGTTCTGTTTTGCGAATGAGTTGCTTTCTTACGAAGAGTCTTCAGTTTAGCAAGATTAAACTCTCCTAGTTTTTGTAATCTAACAAGATGTACAACTTAGTAGATTAACCACATTTCTAACGTAGTTTGTTTAGAAAACAAACGCCTTCTTTGCCGAACACAGTACTGTGTGAAATGAGGCTGTTCTGTTCCCGAAATCAGTTGCTTTCTTACGAAGAGTCTTCAGTGCAGCAAGATCAAACTTTCTAATTTGTGTAATCTAACAAGATGTACAATTTAGTAGATTACCCACATTTTAACGTAGTTTTTAGAAAACAAACGCCTTCATTGCCGAAACACAGTACTGTGTGAAATAAGCCAGTTCTGTTCTCCAAATGAGTTGCTTTCTTTCCAAGAGTCTTCAGTGCAGCAAGATCAAACTTTCCTAGTTTGTGTAATCTAACAAGATGTACAAATTAATAGACTATTATCATTTCTAAAGTACTTTGTTTAGAAAACAAACCCATTCATTGCCGAACACAGTACTGTGTGAAATGAGGCTGTTCTGTTCCCGAAATCAGTTGCTTTCTTACGAAGAGTCTTCAGTGCAGCAAGATGAAAGTTTCCTAGTTTGTGTAATCTAACAAGATGTACAACTTAGTAGATTAACCACATTTCTAACGTAGTTTGTTTAGAAAACAAACACCTTCATTGCCGAACACAGTACTGTGTGAAATAAGCCCGTTCTGTTCTGCAAATGAGTTCCTTTCTCACGAACAGTCTTCAGTGCAGCAAGATCAAACTTTCCTAGTTTGTGTAATCTAACAAGATGTACAACTTCGTAGATTAACCACATTTCTAACCTAGTTTGTTTAGAAAACAAACACCTTCATTGCTGCACAAAGTACCGTGTGAAATAAGCCAGTTCTGTTCTCCAAATGAGGTGCTTTCTTACGAAGAGTCTTCAGTGTAGCAAGATCAAACTTTCCTAGTTTGTGTAATCTAACAAGATGTACACTTTAGTAGATTAACCACATTTCTAACGTAGTTTGTTTAGAAAACAAACGCCTTCATTGCCCAGCAAAGTACTGTGTGAAATAAGGCTATTCTGTTTCCCAAATGAGTTGCTTTCTTACGAAGAGTCTTCAGGGCAGCAAAATCAAACTTTCCTAGTTTGTGTAATCTAACAAGATGTACAACTTAGTAGATTAACCACATTTCTAACGTAGTTTGTTTAGATAACAAACACCTTCATTGCCGAACTAAGTACTGTATGAAAAAAGGCTGTTCTGTTACCCAAATGAGTTGCTTTCTTATGAAGACTCTTCAGTGCAGCAAGATCAAACTTTCCTAGTTTGTGTAATCTAACAAGATATACAATTTTGTAGATTAAACACATATCGAACGTAGTTTCTTTAGAAAACAAACCCATTCATTGCCCAACACAGTACTGTGTGAAATGAGGCTGTTCTGTTCCCAAAATCAGTTGCTTTCTTACGAGGAGTCATCAGTGCAGCAAGAGTAAGGTTTCCTAGTTTGTGTAATCTATCAAGATGTACAACATAGTAGATTAACCAAATTTCTAACGTAGTTTGTTTAGAAAACAAACACCTTCATTGCCGAACACAGTTCTGTGTGAAATAAGCCTGTTCTGT